>CAODLS010371334.1:0-25210 GCA_948243855.1 Flueggea neowawraea
GTACAAGTTTCGGTTTTTCTCACAACGTTAGGTATACTTCTTGACACCAAACTTTCTGTTTTGTACATGCATGTTCTTGGGTGGTTTCCTTTTGTTTTGGTTGGACTAATAACCTTAAAAGACTCATAAGAAACCCAACACTTATGTTTATGATGTTAGAGCTCTACACCGGGATATTGTCGGATTATTGGGTTTCCTTTATACTTTGATGTATTTTGATTTATTACGATATTCATATATATGTTTTGAATATTTTATATATGACATGTTTATTTATTGTATGTTTTAAATAATAAATATTTTGATTAAATAAATATTTTAATCAAATGAATTTGGGTAGTAAGATATGAACCATGAGGCTTGTGCGAGATGAGCCGGTCTCCCATAGACGGTTCGCCTCTTACGCCGGTCACGGGCTCGCTACGGGTCGTGACAAATACCATATCTTTATTTTATGTCCTCCTGAATGTTTAATGGTCCATAAGCTTGTTTCGTTGTTGCAAACTTCCGCTTGATTATATTTCCAATAAAGCTGGATGAAGCTTGTAGGTGCTCTGTAACCTTTGTTCGATTGGACAGTTGTGCGCATTGTAAAATTTCCTCACCTTGAACATATTTGTGTTGAATATTGATGATGCTTTGAATACACAGCTGCAGTTTTTGTCGATACAGCTAACGAAGTAGTTTCTTTTGCAAGACTTGTGAACTTTGAAGTTGAAATGGTTCTGCAAGGCATAATTGTTGATATCATGTTTAGCTTTCTGTTTGCAGCTGGAGACAAATCCTTCCTTTATGATTGGAGGACTTTCATATTCATTATCGTTTGTGTTGTTAGCTTCATCATGGTTAGATTATGACTTTGTGCAATTAATGCCATCTTTTACGATTCAATTAGTAACTTGTAGCATTTCAGGAAGGTATGCCAATGTGTAATCCTCAGTTGTTGTTGCACTTTCATTTTTTGTTCCAAGAAGATATGCTACTGCTAGCATTATGCTGTCGTTGTCTTCTGGTGGGTTGAGCAGGTAGTCCTTTGAAACAATTGTCAATCATAGTGGATACTTCATGGCATTTGTCTCTTTCCTTTTTAGCTCTACGTAGAAGGCCAAAATGAAGTCATTCTTAATGTTGAATGCAGGTTAATCTTTTTGAATTTTGTACATGATTCTAAAGATTGTGTAGTTCCTATTCAGGTCCAGATTTTGTGATATTATTTCACACAGTTTCTCATAGTTTGTTGTGCATGGTAATAGGATTTCAGAGACTTTGTAGTCCTTGAAGTTTCCATTGGCATCCCATTCTCCATTATATTGAAGGATAACTTGAATGCAATCCATTTAATCCTGTGTGATTTGGATGATATAAACATTAATCACACAGAAAAAAAGTGGAAAATATTTTATTAACAATAGGATATATATATTGTAAAAGTTTGTAAATCATTGTGAACTTATGCAGACGTGTATGTGTTGGATGTGTTGTGGTGAACAAATGTGAACTACTGTCAACTTTTTCCCTATAATATGTGTGTGTGTTTTGGATTGTTTTTGTTAGTTTTGAGGATTGATCTACCTTGAGTGTTTGTTGTGAACTATTGTAAACTATTTTGAACTACTATTGTGAGACTGAGCGTGGAAGTGTTTTCCATTGTTTGCAGGAATTGTATTCTGTTGCTTCCTTCGTTGTGAACTGTTGTGAACCTTTCTTTACACCTATTATGTTTTGTGAACAATTGTGCTCATCAATGTATGCAGTATCTGTTTACTGTTGGTTGCCTCCAGTTTGGTGAACTAATGTGAACTTATTTTTTGACGTTTTATGTTTTATGTCTATTACTGTTATTTTTTTGCTCTAAGTGTTCATCAAAGTAGGGAATATTGTGTTGAGTGTAAGTGTTTGTGTTTTTCATTAGATGAACTCTAAATAATTCTGAAAAGTAAAATGTTGTAATCGTGCCTGTGTTTGTATAGATTCAGTTCCGATGTAGATGAAATTATTCTTCTTTAATTAGTTGCTTCATTTGTGATATGCGAATCTTCATAGTTTTTGTAAAAATCAAACTATTTGGGAGTTGTTTTGTAGAAAAGCTGATTTGAGATTCATTGTGAACTGTTTTTCAAGGTGGTCACACTACTCGATTTGATCTTGTTTGCAGAGAAGCTTGATCAAGATCGATTTATGGCTATAGAGATCGTCTGTTGAGGATATTGCAATTTCTGGAGCATTTTTAGGAAGCGAATCCGTTTTGGAATTGATTTTTGATTTGAATTTCTCATGTGTTTTACCCTATTTATATATGTGGTATTTTTTAGTTTGGCTTCCTCTGTGTTTCTATTTTGGGAAGCAAGTTTCCTGTTGTGGCAATTGTGATTTATGGTATTGTTTTTTAATTTAATCCTGTATTTTTCCCATTAATAGGTCATGAGAAAATTATACAAATGGTACATTTTAAGTTTTTAAATTGTAAAAATAGCAGATTGTTGATTCTATTAGCAGAAAGTGAACTATTTGCTAAAATATGACATGTCTTTATAAATCTATCTACTGAGTTCTATCACTGTCTCTCCCTTTCTTCTTTTGATTTTGAACATATCTCCTTCTTCTCTGGCTTCTTCCAATCCATTATTGACCTCCGCCTTCTTCCTTCCCTCTCCATCGAATTCATCTTTCTTGTCTGGCGGCCGCGACGATCTGACCTCAGTGTTTCTCCACCAATTCAATCATCTCTTTTTTTGTCGTTTCACTTGCCAAGCTCAAGAATGTCACCTCGACAGAGATCAAATAGCGTCTAATGATGTTATCGATGTCCACTATGCTGACTGTTAGCCTCTTGCCGCCATTCATGTTGTGGAGGCTGGGGGTTTGGTGCACACCACACAAGGAATGCCTAAATCTAAGGGCTATGATTTTATGTCTAAGAAATTTTATTTCAGTCCCTAAAAAAGCAGATAATAATTTTTGGGATTTAATGTTTTTATAATTTAAAAAAATATATAAAAAATCTTTTGTATCCCATTTTTTCACGTTCTGTCCTCTCATGTACACTAAATGAAAACTTTTTTGTACACTTGAAAATTAAGAAAACTCTCTTGTTAAATAAAACCAAGTTAATCGACCGAATTAGTTAAAAAAAGTTTTGTGCACTTTTGTCCACAATCTGTACATCTATATACAATCTATTAAAAAAAAGTTGAAAAAAATGAAATTAATTCACTAAATCAATTTAAAACTTTGTCCATTAATTGTACACCTTATGTACTCCTCTTTACATCTATGTACGCTTCATTAAAAAAATTTAATGAAACCAAATTAATTCACTAAGTCAGTTTAAAAATTATTTCGCACGTTATTCGTACATAGGACTTTCAATATCTTCTCTTTTATTTCTTTTTCTTTTTTTAAAAACACCATTTGTATGTTTAGATTGATTCAATATACAAATGGCATCAACAACATAGCCAATTTAACTAAGTTGATCTTTCTGTCAATAAAACAAAATACACCTAAGTTGACCTTATGTGAAGGGATATCTAGTAACTTAAGTTCACCGTATGAATTTGGAAACCAGGTCATGTGAACGTACAGAATGCAACAACCCAGACGAGACATTTCCTGTTGGGGTTTGTGCCATTTCAATTTGTTTAGGGAAATAAATCCTCCAACAAAATGTTAACTAATGCGAAAATGCAACGGGTATTTCCTTCTATTATAAATTGCTAAAACTTATCTGGTAAGAGGAAGTCCATCCCTGCCAAGACGTCTAGTATAAAAAAAGAATAATAAAAAAACGCGTGGATTCCATCTTCTTAATTTTTTTTTTCTTTTTGGGTAAGTACCATGTTTTTGTATCGATTTTTCGGTTCAAAGTGCTAACAAGCTTCGAAGAGAATTGTTAATTCAAAGTGGGTGATTTACGTTGTATATGTTTGAAGGTGAAAGTTTCAACTTGTTACTCGTTTAGGATGATGAATTGGTTCACCATTTGCGTGGAATTAGGAAAAATAATTGTCAAGTGCATGAAATATATTTTAATTAATAGGTAAATCTTTATATTTTTAGAATATTGTATATACGTTTCTAAAATTTTGTTTTTAATTGACCGATTAAATGAAAAAAAAAATTACGAAAATATCCTCCTTTAAATTCCTATTCCAAACAGATTTTCACATCTTTCCCTCCACAACCGTTCATTCTTTCTCTCTCTCTCTCATTCTTCTTCTTCTTCTTCCTCCATCCACCAACGATTCTCTCTCTTCTCAAATAAATTCTCTCTCTCGCTCCAAAGTCTCTTTGTTTCTCTCTCAGATCTCTTTCCGCTTCTTTTCTTCTCACCTATTTACGAAGAACCTACATCTCTCTCCATCCTCTCTTGGAAGTCTCTCTCTGTCCGGTGGATGCTCCGACAGAGACCGCGGCGGCGAACTCGCACCTTTGAACTGAAAAGTTGCTCTGCCTGCAACCGAAACGATCACCCCTCTCCAACCAGATCGCAGAGTTGAGGCAGTTGGTGACGGATCTCGAGAAGACAGTCATTCGCGGTAGCTTCTAACAAGGCGGCGCCGTTCTCTTTCTTCGCATTGTGGATCGTCGGTTTCAGAGTGTGTGAGGTGTTGGTTTCAAAATATTTGTTTTCTGGGTTTTTTGGTTTCGGATATGGATTCTGAAACACTTCAGTGCCAAAAATCATTTGGAAAGCAAAAAATGATGGTTCTGTGTTATTAACTAATCTGGCGTAATGCACGAACGTCGAGGCAATGTTTGGCTGAAAAGGCGGGACAGTGGGAGAGTAAGGAGCAGTGAAAAGAAATTTGAGGTCGAATCTTTAGGTCTTAGTTCCGGGTTTCTTACCCACAATTTTCTTGTACTGATTTGTATCACCTACTAAAATATATCTCTAATAAAAATAAGATTCATACAAAATTTACTGCAAATTTATTGATGAATCTGAGTTTTTGATTATAATCTTCAGTCATTATAAGGTTTTGTTATGATTGTGGGGATTGATTCTGGTGTTGAAGCAAGAACAGTGGCCTAATTTTTAGGAATTGGAGTTGGTTGTGGTTTTTGGGTCTCAGTTAATTGAAGAAACACCTGATTCTCTTCAAAAAATTATGGTCTAAAATTGTTTCTGTTGGCTGTAGAAAGCAAAAATCAATACTTTATGAAGCTTCACTAGAATATGTCATCAAGATCATGTAAAGCAAAAAATCATATCAAACTGAAATTACTAAGAACATATTTGCTTTGGAGAAAATATTTGGAAAAGGCACATGAATAATTTTTTGTTTAACTGATGTTCGATTTTGATTTTTAACAAGGTTTCGAACTAAGGAAATGATGTATTACTAAGAATTCGGGTTATGCAAGATAGAGTGAGTGAGGAAAATCAGATTGGTCTTTGATTCTTCATCTTCATTTGTCAAACTAAAATTAGGGTTCATATGGTTATATGTCTTGTAAAATAGAACAAGGACAATTCTGTCTTTAAAATTTTTTTAACCTTAACCTTTAGACACGTCATCAAGTTACTAAGGGAATACTAACAGACTAATAACAAATAAGTGTAATCCAATTTTTGACTTCAAGAATGTGTATACAATATCTTAAAAATACGATGACATATCTACTAATTATGGTATACCTCAACGACTTAAAAAATATTTTCTCTAAATTTATTGTTTATTCTATGGGGTGCAACTATACATAATAGAATATTTTTCAAAGCAATTGTTGGGGATATGCGTGTTCGAGTTCCTGGTAGTTCAACTCAGTCGGTCATTTTATAATCTTAGAAAGCCGATGGTCAGGCACAACTAAACATAAACAAACAGTAAAACTATTTACAGTAATGAAATTTCGATGTGTTGCACCAGTGTCCTATTAACTATCTATTTTTGAATCCTTTAATTTTAAATCATAAAATGTCTAATTGTAAAATTTTTGTAAGATTGCTCTGAAACTATTTGATGAAAAAAAAAAAGTTCTCAATAGGACTACTTTCTGGCTGGCTGCGTTTTGTTTATGTACTTTACAGGTCTTGACCATCTTAATAAACTAGCTTAATGGTCCGTGCGTGGCACGCACACAATATTTTATTTTATCTTATTAATTGATTCAAAAAAATAATTTAAATCTCAACCAATTTTAAATTATACAAAAAAATAATACATATAGTCATGAGTTTGATTATTAAGATGAAAGAAGTGCAAAACAATTATAATTGATTGTAGTAGCAACATATCTAATTTTGCCGTCGTAAAAATCATCATTTGACATGTCACCATGTAACTTCAAAGATATATATATATATATATATTTTTTTTTTCGAAGAAAATGAGAGTCGGGAGAGATCAGTAGGTAGAGTACTCTTGTTGGGCGTGACCATACAGACGAATAAACTTTCCCGCTACGGAATGTTCTCGAAAAGCATAGTTGACACCGACAATGGACTTGAGTCCGTGCACTAATGTAATCACCGTAGCACCTCATTAATGACGAGCAGTGGAGGCCTGATCAACTCAACATTGTGAGAGTGAACCCGAATTAATTCGAACCAACAACCTCATACTGAGAACAACATATTTTTACCATTCGACTACTCTCAAGGGATAAAGATATATATATTAGGATCAATTTTTTTTTATTTTTTTGACAGTGAGCACCAAGATTAAATAATAACAAATCTCAGAAATCTATTTTCAATCCGCGCTTCGAATGTAAAACGGTGTATATGGTCAAGGACACGTTGTCTGTCTAGTCTACGAAGAGGTATGAAAATTTTGTTGAAAGTAAAAAAATTCATATAAAAAAAGAAAGAAAAGTAAAAAATTCATAACATAAGTAGGTCAAAAAGCCTACGCCTGACCACATCTAATTTTATTGAATGGGTCAACTTAAGCAGGCAGCCTATATATATTATATACCGTAACTCAACAACAAGAGTCTCCAACACTTCTTATTATTCCTGTCTTGTTCTTACGTCCAAAAGCATTTTACATTGCTTGGCATTTGGTTCATCCTTCATTTATAGCGGATTTTCCTAAACCACAAAATACATTCCTTTTTGAACAATTTAGTACAGTCAGCCCACCAATTCGGCATTATATTTTTCTATCAAGGTAATGCTCAATCAATCCACCCAAAAAACTAATGTTGTTATGCATACACAAGTTTCATTTGCTCGTTGTTTCCAGCGAGGAGTTAGTTTTAATTTGGACATGAAATTTTTTTGGATGTCTGTCATGATCTGATATAGTGTTGCTTGTATATAGGTCCAGTCTTATTTGCAAGAAACATGGCGCCTACAACAACTACAACTTCGGATAACGAACAAAGAACACCAGAAAGAGGATTTAAAAAGATTGAAATACTCAGCGCGGTTAATGATTCATATGGAGGAGTAACCGTGGATCTGAAGGAGCCTATGGAGACTGACGCCTATGTTCCTTTGCTTAAAGCTTCAATCACACAATGGAGACTACAAGTACATCTCTCTCTCTCTCTCTCTCTTAAAGAAAATTCAGTTTCCTATTTTTATAAACCACATCTATATCCAGCACATACTAACTCGGAAAAATTGTTAATGTGTTTCCTTAAGGGAAAGAAGGGCGTGTGGATCAAATTACGCACTGAAGTAGCAAATCTTGTTGAGCCAACAATTAAGGTGAAAAGCAAGCAGCGAATAAACGTTCTTTCTTCTTTTTTTTTTTTCATGAAAAATATATTAATATATAGCTGTTATGGCCAAGTAAAGTAGCATTGATTTGAAATCAAACCGAATATTAAGCATGTTTGAAAACATCCATTAGTGAGAGATGGGTAGGGAGCCAAATTGAACAATATTTTTGAGGAAATATAATTAAGTTGACTAATTTGTGGTAATTACAGGAAGGTTTCAAGTACCATCATGCAGAACGTGATTACGTGATGTTGGTGTATTGGATTCCGGACACTCCTGATACTCTACCAGAAAATGCTTCGCACACTGTGGGAATTGGGGCTTTTGTCGTCAATGATAATGGAGAAGTAAGTGTGTGCTCTTACTACCTTCCTTGTGCCTTCGTACATCTTCCATAGCTCCAAGTTATTAAACGTTCCATATGGTCCCCAAATACATTTTGTTTGATTTTTTTTGGCAGTACATATTATTTTGATTTGACGTGCGTATAAGTTTTCGGATTATTTTGATCTGACGTTGACTCTGTAGTTTCTTTTAGTAAGTTAGTTTATTTGTTCTCTCTAAAAATTGAAATTTTGATCCTATAGTATTGGAGAGGACTCTCGTATCTATAGCTTATTGGTCCGTTGATTGTGTAGTTATCATCTTCCACTAGAAAATAATTTATTTCTTAACGAGATGGAGAAAAAAAGTTTTCAATTGCTTAGCTATGTTACAAAATCTGCTGGCAAGTCTGTACAAATGTATTGTTTATTAATTTTATGCCATTTAATTACACAAATATTATTAGCTTTCAACAACTATCTAGATTGGAATATTGTAGCCAAGTATTGTACTGGAATCGCAATTGTAAAATTCGATATTATTCATGCATATAATAGGTGTTAGTGGTTCAAGAGAAGAGTGGCGCATTCAAAGGGACAGGCGTGTGGAAGCTGCCTACTGGAGCTGTAAATCAGGTGACGACACTTCTGAAATTTAATTTTTTATTTATACCAACCCATGCTTCTTCTTTTTTTTTTTACAAGTATACCTCCCATGTTACTTATCCCAAAAAAAATTCCATGTTATAATTATATTTTAACCAAAAACTAATGTATTGAAAATTTGCACTACAGGGTGAAGATATTTGCATTGCTGCAATAAGAGAAGTTAAAGAAGAGACAGGAGTGAGTCCCTTTTTTTTGTATTTATTACTACATAAATAAGGAACCTTGTCAATTTGAAATATAAAACTTAATTGAGTTCAGATCTCTTCATATTATAGAAATCAAATTAAAAGGAACTTTGTTTTAACAGAACATATGAAAATAAAAAGAAACATATATACAATTGGTTTTGATGCACAAATTGATTTGTCGTAGTAAAGTAGTTTTAAACTTGATATGACCTTGTCGAGCTAGATAATTTAGCTGATAAATATTTATACCTATAGTTATAATGAGCTCTTAGTTTCAAGACACAAGATAAATACGTAACATAGGATTGCCAATTATTATAATTGAATAGTTTGCACTTACTAATAAATGTCTTTAAATTGACTGAAAAAGTTTTCTCATTTTAATTATACCTACGTCATGAATTACTCCCTGAGATTGTGGGCGTTCCTAAATTTTTACGGCAACGTTTCAAGTGTTTGAAATACCTCCACTCCCCCTTTAGTATTGTTTAAACTATCTTAAGTAAGACTTAAAATCTAAGATTTATCTATACGTAAAAACCACGTACTTCAACGTGGATTAAGTGGATTGAGCCATGTTAGCAACGATGGTCTTAGTTGATAGATTTTAAGTAATATCAAGTGGTATTTCGAACAGTCGAAAAATTTAGAGACTATAATTTAGAAATGCCTACAACTTGGGGGTAATTCATGTCTTATGCCTTTTATTTTTTATAATCATTTCTTTTACCTCCATTGCAAATTAAACTCACGACTTTTTAAACATGATTATTTTGAGGATGATTATTTTTAATAATTCTCCCTCTCTTGTTTTTTTTAATCCCACAGCTGGATACCGAATTCATGGAAGTTTTGACCTTCAGGTAAGAAGCTTCTCATCATATTCTTAGAAGATTTTACATCTTAATTATCCCTTAATATATAGATTATAAAAATCTTCATATACATATGTATGTTAATTTAGTATCATAGTCTATAACCTGTCGAGAACATGAATATCACGTTTTAATAATTTATTATCGATGTATGTTTTACAGCCAAAGCCACCAGTTACACTTCGGAAAATCGGATTTGTTTTTTGTTTGCCTGTTGCGACCACTCTCCTTTGATGTCAGGAAGCAAGATTTAGAAATTGAGGCAGCTCAGGTACCTGTAGATATTTATTTCTGAAATCAATATATATTTCAGGAAGGTTCTATTCATCAACGTTTGGAAAATAGAAATCAATTTTTTCTTCTAAAAGTATTATAATGATTCATTGTTCTACCAAATCAAAATCGAATACAGTAGCAACAAAATCCAGTGACTCATGTCCCGCATAGTTGGGTCAGATAAAAAATCGAATATATTTACTAAAAAATGAATAACTCGATTAGCTGACTGTCTAACATAACAAATATATTGTAACACAAATAGTAATAGAAATCAATTATTATTGTCGTATTTAGATTAATTTCGTGCGCTAATTTGTGTCTTTAATTTATTTTTTTTTGCCTGTTCTTCTGTTTCTCAGTGGATGCCGATTGAGAAGTATGCAAACCAGCCGTACAATCAAAAACATGAGTCCTTCAAAAAAGTTGGCGAAATATGCATAGCCAAGTCAAGAAAATGTTACGAAGGATTCGCAGCACTGCCGACCAAAACATCACACGGGGAAACTCTTTATTTGTACTTCAGTCAAGACTTCAAGAGGCAATAACTTAAATTTGGATCCACAAATGTGCATGGGGTTTTAATTTTATTAAGATTTATATGGCCTACCAATATTTTTATATACCATTTGTTATACTTCTATAGATTACAATGTTTAAAATTTACGAAAAATAATATTAATTTTTTCAATTATTTGATAATTAGGTATCACAGTTAATATTCTATTGCATGGGTTTGTCATATTCATTAAGAGGAACTTTAGGCCCAGATGCTATGACCTTCCATAGATTTAGGGGAAATTACGTGGGAGACGATTTATTTTCTTAGTCGAAGTCTGCATCATCTTCTTCCTTTGGCATCCAAAATAACAAGCTGAGCCTGTCTCTGTCGAACTACTCCAGATCTTTCCTCAATGATAGACGACCACCAAGACGCCAAGATCGATCCCTGCTTTGTTGATCTTCACGCTTCAATATCTAATAATTGTTCGGGGGCAGTATTATTCAAAAATCATAAAAAAGTTCAATGGTTTCAGCACAAGGAGTGTTTGGAAAGTCAGTTGAACGTTTGGGTTTAGATTCAACGCTTTGAGAAAAACTTGAAAATGCTTTATCCTATGAGATGTGGTGATGTTAATCAAAAAATAATTAAAGTAAGTGAAACTTTGATCTCTTCAATTGAGATCTATGAGATGCAAAATTGAATTTGTTATTTTGTTTTTAAAAAAAATCAGCACACACACAATTTTATTCATTATTAGACTCACAAAGAGGGAGACTAATCCCCATAGTAAACATGAAAAATCAGGGTGCTCATAATAAACACAATTTGTTATTTTGTTTTTGGTTTGTGGAATGGTGCGTATTATCATTAGATTAGTATTCAAATAATTGAATATTAATCTAAGGCGTATATGTGCAGTGGTCTATTATAAAATTCGTTTTTATACAAGAAAACAAAATAATTTCGTAAGAGGAGATAGATCATTGGGATTAGATTACGACATCGAAAATAGTTTATTTACTGTATTTTTTTTTCAACTTGCAAAATGGTTTAATCAAATATTTCGACTAGTATTCAAGTAGTTTTTAATCTGTATTAGAAAATAAAATTATCTTAATAGTATCCAATTAGTTTATAAAGAATATTAACTAACATTTAATTTGTTTTCAACTTATATTTAAGTGATTTTTTATTCGTAGCCTTAAAAAGGAGAATTGTTGGAATGATATCAAGTCAGTTTTCAAATTATACTTGATTAGTATTCAATCTATTTTTAATTAGTATTCAAGTAGCTTTTTAATCCATATTGAAAATCAGCATTGTTTGAGTGGTATTTAATAAATTTTCAAATAGTAATCCATTGCTATTTTAAATGGTTATTTATTTACATAGTCAATTGGTGCTCACTTGGTTATTCTATACATGTATTTGAATTTTTAATTTCTAATCGAAATTCAATCGGTTTTTAATCAAGTCTATAAAATGTTATTTTGGTATCCAATCTTTATTCAAATAGTATTTAATCAATTGTCAATCTTTATTATTTTGGTATTCAATCAAATTTATGAATTTTAATATTATGATTTCAATTAGATCCATAGAACGTTATTTTGGTATCCAAACAATATTCAACGGGTTTTTAACCTTTATTATTTTGGTATTCAGTTAAACCTATGAAATGTTATTATTTTTCTTTTTTAAATACATCCATGGAATGTTAATTTGATATACAAACAACATTCGAATGGTATTTATCCAAAATTTGGCCAAATATGTGTAATTTTAGTTTGATATTTAAGTATCTTTTGGTATTCAGTTAAACCTATGAAACGTTATTATTTTCGTTTTTAAACACATCCATGGAATGTTAATTTGATATACAAACAGCATGGTATTTATCCAAAATTTGGCCAAATCTGTGTAATTTTTGTTTGATATTTAAGTATCTCAACTAGTATCTAATACGTGAATTTTTGTCAATGATGAAAATTTATGAAATATTATTGTTTTGTTCCAATAATATACATGTAATGTTTTTTTTCTTTTGTATCTAAACAATATTTAAACAGTATTCAATCAATATTCAATTGTTTTACATTCATATCCATGTAAGGTTATCGTGATATTTAAACTGTATTGGGCGGTTTTTCACCCTTTATTATTTTGGCATTCAATTAAATCCATAAAATGTTATTATATTAGTTTCCAAACATATCATTTTAGTATACAAACAACATTCAAATGGTATTCAATCGATATTCAACCACGTCTATATGATTTTATTTTGGTATCCAAATAGTAGTCAAACGGTACTCAATTAGTATTTGATAAATTTTAGCCAATGGTGAGTGTGCATTACATGTGCATGTGCACTGTTAATAGTTTGGGGTGCATGAATGACACGCACCACACAGTCAACATGAAGATTGTTCGAGTATTCTTGTAATATTGGATTTTCTTTTAAAGTATTGAGCGCCAAATTTTTTAAATTTTTGCCATAATTTTAAGAAACAATAAATTCAATGGTAAACCTATAATTTTAGAAACTTAGAACGGTAAATTTGAAGTTGAACTAATCATTACTAAGTGGTCTCATTAAAGTGGACAATTGACTTCATCAACATCCTTCACATTCTCACATATGAGATAAATGTGGATTATGTGGGCCTTAGTATGCTTAAGGACTTGGTAACAGCTTTAGACCTCGCACCTTAGTGAACTCATAACTAATGTCAATAAACTCATAGATCATATTGCCTCTAAACCTTTGATCAAGACACGTCAAGTAAGTACCATTATCAATGGTCAAAGACCACGATCCACAAATCCATTACATTTGATATTTGCGTAAGCGCGTAGTGATTACATCATTTATTGTATTAAACAAAATGATACAGTTAGTGTAATTCTTTTCTTCCACGTCACTTAGACATTTTGGTCCAAAATATGTTGAGTACATATCTCACCCTCGAATTTGGTTACAACTAGAAATTCAAGGTATTCAAAGGCTCTTGCTCTTCGTACATACACTGGAAATCACATTCTAGGCTTTACAGTTGTTGTTACTCGAGCTTAATGTATTCATCTAGTTTAACATCAATCGACTTTGGAAGCACTTTCAATTATTGCATAACAAAAACAATAATAAAACACATAGTTGCACGTTATAAGGAAACATAATTATACAGTTAATTTGCTATCCAATTAAAATTAACCTTACAAAGTCCATTATTAAGCTCATAATCAAACTCGACATAGGGTGTATAGTTACTGTTGTCCCAATATGGAAACCTAAGAGGAAAAGGAGAAGGGGCAGGTTGATGAATTGGACTTCTTAAAAAGTTAATGCAAACTTGTGTAACTTGATGTATCCTAAAATGGCGTATATAATCAAGCGAGAATGTATGTATTTTCATCCTATACATCGTGCTTTTATGGTGAAACTTATATAATGTTTGTAATGTTTATTGGATAAAATAAATTGAAGAAAATGAGTTGGAAATGATAGAGAAATGATGCAAAATGAAAAGGTTTCTAGCCGACTCATGATTGGATCAAGAAATTGAAGGAAAAGTGGAGCAAATAAGTGCCACAGGTGTGGCATCCAAAATTGACACCAAAAAGTGACCAGAAAAGTTTCACGACCATGACATCCTACAGGTGGCCAAAAACAACTATGAATGAAGACAAAAGGAGTGGGGACCAAGGCACATTCAAGGTGCATCTTTTGGACACTTGTCCTAGGGACCAAGAGGGTATAAATACACCTCTTTCACATTCATTTGATCATCTTTCACCACCCATACAAGATCAAAAACGTTGAGAGCCAAGAAGAGAAGAAAAAGGGGCTAATAGGAAGAAAATGAGTTCCTTGAAGAGACCTATGGTCTTGGAAAGGAATCCCTAAATGTTTTACTTTCCATTTCTTATTTTACATTTGGTGATGTTTTTTCTTTATTATTTTAATGTTTATTTTTATTTTCTTGGAACAATGGTAGTGTAGGTTTGGTGTTTGAATTTTGGGTTATAAGATTTGATGGATATTGGCTATATTTATGAATGGGTATTGACTTTTGTGCTTAGTTTTCTATATGTATAGTTTAACATGAATGTGCCTGATTTCCATATTTATATAATGCCTTGGATTTGATTTTATGACTCGTTATTGATTGAATGATGTTGTGATTAGCTACCACAATGTTATTTATAATAAGCCCAAATGATGAATCGAAAGAAGAAGTTTGGGTGAGGCCACTTGCATAGAAATTGTATGGTTTTAGAATAGAAATATACATAAACCTACAAGGTGTTCGATGAAATTTTACAAAGGACTTAATAGGCCTAGTTTGGCTAGGTGTGGCCGAAAGGACCCACCTAGGAAGTGTAGGTACGACTCGACTGACCTTGAGAGAGGCCTTGAGTGAGTAATGTGGAGAGAACACTCAATCCCAAAATCCCAATTTTTTAATATAATGAAAAGTAAGTCTTTGTTTGTATCTCAATGATCCAAATGCCTTTATTTAGTTTGTTATTTCATTTTAGGTTTTAAAAATCAATACCCTTCACAACTCAAAGTTTCGGTTTTTATTGCTTTCTGTTACTTTTTGATCATTAACTAATACATGTTCCCTATAGATTCGACATCCAAAGAATACTCTAAGGATTTTTATTACTACATCGATTCTTGTGCACTTGCAAGACACCAATCACAACTCTTATCAAGCTATATATTTAAAAAGTGAACTAAGTAACAAAAACAAAGATCACAATATCCAATTGACAACCAAGAGAGATAATAAGATAGCAATGAATATAAAGAGTGAAGGGAAGATAAATTCAAGCCATCAATTTATAGTGGTTTGGTCCTCCTTGATCTACATCCACTCTTCAAGGCACACTGAGAGTTTCAATCCACTATCTACTCACTTCAGTGGCAGGGGGAAGCCTTTGTACAACATTCTTTGTTTTTCCAGGATCACAAGGAACCTTTACACAACTAGTTTTTCACGAGTTCAACTACCAAACCTTTACAATCACTAGTTTTTCTTGGGTTCAACTAGTAAACTTAAACAACATTCACACAATGATGTAGTTTTCTGAGTTGCAACGTGTAAAAACTTAGCACAATGATTTTAACACCACCTCTAATGTATTTTCAAGTATTAGGAACAAGGGTGAGTGTGTATACAAGAATGAGCAACAAACTATTTGCAAGAGTGTGAGGAAAAAGGCTTTCTCAACGATTCACAATGTATATCACCAAGCTTCTTCTTAGTCTTATGTATAATGACCCTATTTAAACCAAAATATGTCCATATAACCATTTGAAGAGGCAACAAGATGTTGTGTAATGATTACTAGTTGTGGCGCAAAGTGTTGCAACTTGCAGCCTTTTGTTTGACAATTTTCTGTGCGTAATTCAAAACTTAAGTGCGCAATACTTTTTCCACTTCTCAGTAGCGTGCCTAAATTAAACAGTAAAGTGTGTAACACACTACTTGAACATTCCAGAGAGCATTCTCTACTTGTATCATCTTTTACTTGAGTACATTATCCAAACTTACAAGCGTAAATTTATCTTTGATGCCTGTGTGTTCTTCACATCATCTGACACATAGAAATGATTTGAGAATTTGAATTCCGACCTGATGTGCCAATTAACTCTAAAAAGTTTGTTGCACTTTATTTGGCTTTCCCTTGCGTGCATAACTCACGTTGCGTGCTTAACAATTCTGACTTCTCAATATTGCTCAATTTACTCAAGAATTGCATACGTACTCAACACTTTGATGTACGTTGTGTTGGGTAATGTGTAAGGAAAATGCAACACAATTTTTAAAAATTTTACACATTACCAAATGCCATGATCCATGCAAATAATTGATACGTACAACTGTTGCACCATTGTATAGACAACATGAAAAATCCTTTTAAGTTTTGTTGATTTACAAAAAAATTGAAAAGTTAACCAATGCATGCTAATGAACCATTAACACACGTTATTGGTTGTATACTCACACTGACTCTGAGACAAAATGGCATCAACGCACGGATATGGCATCAATGTACAAATATAATAGCTTAATATTCCCAGGGGATGCATCTAAGCATGTTAAATGATGAAGAACGCACGTTGACGGTGTCTCTGCACTTCTAGAACTTATTCAAGTGGAATATGGAGACACTAATGACTCAGGAATGAACGGATTTGAGTTCTCAATTATTCTAAGAAAGTCATTAGACCATACTAATGAGTATTAAGGCACGTTGTCAAAGATATACTTTAGATTCATCAAAGCTGCATTAACGCTCTTAAGATGATGGAACGCTAATGATTCAAGAACATCCTTTGATGAGTAAAGGTGACATTTTTAAAAGGCATTCAAGAGTTTACGGTCGAGGGTAACAACGCGCGTAGTTGATGTGTTGATTAGATAATGACAAATATGACAGACTACTCAGGAATTTAAAGATTTGGATATTTCTTCATACAAGAATGTGTCAGAATCAAGGAGACAACTTTGAAGTCGATAACGTACGTTGAAGATTTAACAAGGGATGTTGATGAAGTCATCTAGACATGATGATGGTCATCAAGGCACGCTGATGAAAGGTGTTTTTTCAAGCAGAAGACATGAAATATGATTAAAGCACGCTGATGAGATACAACACACGTTGATCATCTTCTGGGTATTTGAAGAACACCATTAATGACAAGAACGAAAGCTAATGCCTATGACGTCAGTTAAAATCAAAATGTTGCAGCTATCTCACAACGACTACTTAAAGGACAGAAACGGCTACATTTGGGAGCCTATCTATAAATAGAGTCTTCCAAGATATAAAAGATAAGAGATACTTTTTAAGAGTGTTCCCAAGCTTTGCTAGTTTGATTCTTTACTTTCTCTCTCTTTGAGCTTTCTTGTATTCTTATACCAACTGAGTTTAGATTTGCATTTCTGTAATAGGGTTGGTGTGAGATATTGATTTTGCTTTGAAAATCCACTTCTATTCAAGCTTTGGTGTTAAAGCTTAAGGGTAGTATATGTTTACTTGTTGAAACCTTAAAAAACTAGAGTGGTTGCTAATGAGGCTTAGAAGCTAGTGTTGGTTTTCTTATTTTAGCCTGAAAACAAGTGTGTAGAAGGTTTCTTGTAAGCCTAAAAACAAAGGTTTGTAACGGTTTGCCTTCATCTGCAATTGAGGCAAAATTAGTGGATTCAAAACTCTTTAATGAGCTAGAGGAGTGGACGTAGGTCAAGAAGGACTGAACCACTATAAATCGAGGACTTGTCTCTTCTATCCCTTCATCTCTTTACTGTCATTAATTTATCTCTTGTGGTTGTGTATTGGATGTAACTTTTGTTTTGGTTTTTGACATATTGTGCAAAAGTTTTCAAATTTACAACTTGAATCCAATTCTCCCTCTCTTGGATAATCGGGATTACAATTGGTATCAGATCTAAGGCTCAATATTTTAAGGTCTAACAACCTTGAGTGTAAGATCCAGAATGGCATCCATGGGAGATGTCTCTAAGTATGAAGGTTTGGCTACTAATATAGCTCATTTCTTTCATGGAAGTGAGCATGTTTATTGAAAGACGAGAATGACGGTTTTCCTAAAGTGTGAAGCTGAAGAAGTATGAGATGCAATAGAGATGAGTCCATATGTTCCTACAAAAATTGTGGATGGAAAAGAAGCCTCAAAGCCGAAATATGATTGGACAGATTATGACAAAGAAATGGTGCGGCACAACAACAAGCTAATGCATATTCTATTTTGTGCACTGAGCAAAATACAATTCAACAAGGTTCAACAATGCTCCAATGCTCATCATATTTGGAGGATTTTGGAGATAGCCTATGAAGGAACTTGACAAGTAAAGGAGAACAAAGTATCACTCCTTGTTCATAAATATGAATTATTCAAGATTAAAGAAGGAGAAGGAATACAAGGGAGGTTTGATAGGTTTAATGACGTCTTAAATGGGTTGAAAGCACTTGGAAAGACCTATTCAAACTCAGAACTTGTTAGAAAAAATTTGAGAGCTCTACTAAAATCTTGAGCTTTAAAGAATGATACAATCTTGAAAGCAAAAGATCTCAACACTTTGCCTTTAGAAGAGCTACTTAGATCAATCCTTATGCATGAGTTGGGATTGTATAAAAATGAAAACATTCATCTAAGAGTGATAAAGGAAGACGAATGGCCTTGAAATCCAAAGTTGATAAGGAAACCGAAGATGAAGAGGATGAATATAATGAAGATGAGGAAATTGCTATGTATGCTAGAAGGTTCAAGAGATTTATGAGGAAGAACAAGCCTTGGAAGAAAATTAAAGAACAATCTTGAAAGGAAGAACCCAAAAGAGAATTCAAAAGGGAGTTCAAGAAGGAAACTTCCATCATTTGCTATAAAATGTAACAAATCGGGTCATGTAAAACAAGATTGCCCTCTCATCAAGAAACACTCCAAGTGCTTAAAGAAGAAGAGAGGAAAGGCAATGAAAGATCTATGTGATTCTTATACTTTGGTGAATTGCATGATGAAGAAGAGAAAATAGAAGAAATGGAAAATTTATGTTTGATGGCTCTTGAAAATGAACCCACAAGTGAAGATGAACATGATCTATGTGATTCTTATACTTCAGTGAATTTCATGATGCATTTGATGATTTGAGTGATAAGTTTGAAGAACTTGGCAGTAGATACATTGCTTTGAAATAGAATTTTGCTAAACTTGAAACAAGGTGAAAAGTTTGGAAAAAGAAAAGGAGATTTTATTAAATGAAAATTTTATGTTAAAGAAAAATATTGATGGGTTTTCTTATATTGCCTTTAATCTTACTAAGGGTAAAGAAAACCTTGAGAAACTTTTTGGTTCTCAAAGACAATATTTGTCCAAAAATAGTTTAGGCTACACACCTTTCACCTCTAAAAAGTCTTCAAAAACTATTTTTGTAAAAAAAGGTTTTATGATTGATGACGCATGTTCATATTGTGGCATTCATGGACACTTTGCTTATTCTTGCAAGTTGAGACATCCTAGGTATATTGGGATTAAAAAGATTTTTTCAAAAGGAGCAATCCTTGCCCAACATAGTAAGAACTAACCTTAGTGGACCCAAGAAAATTTGGATACCAATTTCAAAAGCTTGATATGTCATTGTAGGTATGTTTGAGAGCAAAAGCAAATAGGAATGTGTGGTACTTGGACAGTGGCTGCTCTCACCACATGATAGGAGATAAAGCAATGTTTTCACAAATAAATTCCAAAAATGGAGGGTATGTTACCTTTGGAGATAATGCAAAAGGTAAAATTGTTGGTGAAGGTAAGATTGGTAAGTCTCCTAATCCTCCTATTGACAATGTGTTGTTTGTTGATCGGTTAAAGCATAATCTCCTTAGCATTAGTCAATTTTGTGATGGAGATTGCAAAGTTGTTTTTGAATCCAATAAGTGTATTGTTCATGATATTGATGGAAATGTGTTGTTTACTAGTTTAAGGCAAAACAATATCTATGTAGTTGACTTGTTTGATTCTAATTCTTTTGATGAAACTTGCTTTTCGGTTATGAACAATGATGCTTGGTTTTGGCATAGAATATTAGGTCATGTAAGCATGCATACCATTTCAAAACTTTCTAAAAAGGATTTAGTAAAAGATTTTCCAAAAATCAAGTTTGAAAAAGATTTAGTGTGTGATGCATGTGTTAAAGGAAAGCATACAAAATCATCTTTTCATAGCAAAAATTTGATTTCTACCATAAGACCTTTGCAATTATTGCATATGGATTTATTTGGTCTAACTAGTACATTGAGTCTTGGTGACAAAGTTTTTTATTTTGTTATTCTTGATGATTTCTCACGATTTACATGGGTTTTCTTTCTTGCGCATAAAAATGGGGCTTTTCATGCATTTGCATCTTATAGAAAAAGAGTTCAAAATGAAAAAGGCTATACCATTACCTCCATTAGGAGTGATAGAGGTGGAGAATTCTCATATGACCTATTTGAATCCTATTGTGAGAAGCATGGAATTTTGCACAATTTTTCTGCTCCAAGAACACCTCAATAAAATGGAGTTGTTGAGAAGAAAAATAGGACTTTGCAAGAAATGGCAAGGACAATGTTAAATGAGAATAATTTGCCTAAGTACTTTTGGGCTAAAGCTATAAACACAACTTGCTATATCATTAATAGGGCTTATGTGCAATCCATACTCAAGAAAATTCCTTATGAGTTGTGGAAAAATAGAAATCCTAACATTTCTTATTTTCATGCTTTTGGTGGCAAATGTTTTGTTCATAACAATGGAAAAATACTTTAGGAAAATTCGATGCTAAATCTAATGAGGGTATCTTTCTTGGTTATTCATCCATTAGCAAAACCTACAAAGTTTATAACAAGAGGCTTGAAAAAGTTGAGAAATCAATACATGTCATCTTTGATTAAACTAACCACTTTGTGCCAAGTGTGGATGATTGATATGTCCTAAAATTACATATTAATTCAAGCATAAAAGTATAACATTTTTGCCCTACTTGTACTTGTTTATCGGTGAATTTACACACTATTTGTGTTTTGTGTAGGGTAATGAGGAATGCATGAAATGAGATGAAAAAGGGATGAAAATCCATGAAAACTATGTTGTCAAAGTTGCAAGACCAATTGAAGAAGGTGCAAAAAAAAAACGGAAGAAAGTGTGTCATTGGTTGTCACCATACCCTGCACCATGGCCATGGTAGCAGACGATGGTCAAGCCACACCCTATGACCACACCCATGGTGGAGACCGTGGCCGACTTGCAGTGTTGACAAGTCAAATTTCGGCTAATGATCAAATGGGCACAACAAGTGGACAACTTGCATGCATCAACTTGGCAACTTGTCAGTGGTTTATTTAGGACCTTAAATGCCAATAATTACCCCCCCCCCCATATGTGCATCAAGAAATGGAGCCAACCTTGGCACATAATTTTCTCTATTTGTTGTTCCATTTGGAAGAGCAATATTGTAGGGTTGGAGCCAACCATTGAGCATGGTTTTCTATCTTTGTTCTTCCACTTAGAAGAACATTGTTGTAAGGTTGGAAGAAGAGATGGAGATCATTCTTGAAGTGTGAAGATTTCTCTCAAAGGCTACCTAGAGAAGCTTTCTCTCTATTTGTTTTTCTCCTTTATCTCTTTGAATTTAAATTTTTTCCATGGTTATTGTTGTTATTTATTGTTATATTTGTTGTACAAATCCATGGTAACTTAATCATCTTGTTAGCATTTCGAGATGTAGATCTTGATGGATGATTATTATATTTATATATGGAATATTGTGCTTTAATGCTATATTTGTAGTAATTATCTCTTATGCTTGAATGATATAATTGAAGAAGAGTTTGGATTTGATTTGATGACATGTTTTAATGGACTATGATTATGATTGGCCATCATTAGTTGTAGTTTGAACAAATCTAGTTGAAGGACCGAAAGGAGAATGCTAGATGAGGTTTACATGCATTAAACTTGTTAGGTTATGAAATGAAAATATTCTTGCCAATAAGGTGTTTGATGAAATTCCCGAAAGAGCATAAAGAGTCTAGTTTGGTTAGTTGAGGCCGAAGGGACCCTTCCAATAGATGTAAACATATCCTAGATGAACTTGAAAGAGGCTCTAGGCGATATTAGTGAGAGAACACTGAATCCCATAAACCATTCATAAATGTAGTAAGTAAAAATATTGGTTGAGTCTTTGAAATCCTAACATTTATCTTGTTGTTGTTCTTTATTTTTGTTATTATTTATTTGGGCAAAATTCATGGCAGTCCCTGTGGTTTGATGTATTTTCCTTTCCAGTCCACAAGTTTGAAAATAAGCCACTCTGATCCTTCGCTCTTAACTTCATTAGTCAACTATAACGGCAATCTAAGTGGCTCATCGGTATTTTTGTGTCATTAAATTCTTAAAATTAGTAGGTCTATGTGCCATATCATATTTTCATTATATTTGATTAACGAGGAACCGAGCGAGGGACCAGAGTAGCTAATTTCCAAACTTATGGACCGAGAGGGAGAATACACCAAACCTCAAGGGCTGCCATTGATTTTTCCCTATTTATTTCCTTGTTTTTCATGCTCAAAAATCCCAAAAATCAACCCTTTTACTTTTCTTGCACTTTATTATATGTTAAGAATCAATCACAACTAGCACTCGTCCTTGTGGGTTCAACACCTTAGGAATACTCCGAAGGTTATTTTATTACTTCATCGATAATCATGCGCTTTCGATTTTTTCGATCATTGGTGATGATTACAGCCCAGGTATTGGAGAAAAGTTGAAGAATTTAGAATTAAATGACAAATATAATGACTCAACACAGCAAGGGAAAAATGAGATAAAGGTTGAGGAACCAAAATATTTACCAAAGGAATGAAGATATGCAAAGCATCACCCAAAAGAGAAAATTATTGGAGACATTTCCAGGGGTATTTTCACTAGAGCTGCCTTACAACAAGCTGCAAATGTTGCCTTTATATCTCACATAGTTCCCAAGAACGTGAATGATGCCTTAGAGGCTGAGTAATGGATTCATTCCATGTAAGAGGATTTAAGTCAATTCACATGGAATGAAGTGTGGGAGCTAGTTTCTTAGACCGGATGGAGTAATGGTTATTGGAACAAAATGGGTGTTTAGAAACAAAGAAGATGAAGAAGGAAAGGTGGTTAAGAACAAATCTCGAGTTGTTGCATAAGGATATCTACAAGAATAAGGGATTGATTTCAAAGAGTCTTTTGCACCGGTGGCAAGACTTAAAGCAATCAAAATTCTATGTGCTTATGCATGCTACGAGGACTTCTAATTATTTCAAATGGATGTGAAAAGTGCATTATTGAATGGATATATCAAAGAAGAAGTCTATGTGAAACAACCATCCGGATTTGAAGATCCTCACCAACCAAATCATGTTTTCAAGTTGAAAAAGGTCATTTATGGTCTAAGGCAAGCTCTTAGAGGTTGGTATGAAAGATTAAGCCAATTTTGCTTGAAGAATGGTTTCAGCAGAAGTAAAGTATATAATAATTTGTTCATTATGCATAGAAATGATAATTTAATCTAGTCCAAATTTATGTGGATGATATAATATTTGGTGCTACTAATCCATCTTTGTGGGATGAGTTTTCTGAGTTGATGCAAAAGAAATTTGAAATGAGTATGATGGGAGAGATTAGCCATTTTTTGGGGTTGCAAATTAAACAAGAAAAGGATGACATTTTCATCAATCAAAGCAAATACATCATTGATATGTTAAAGAAATATGGAATGGAGAGTGCTAAGCCTGCTGCTCCTACGAGCGCAACTACAAAACTCACCAAAGATGAGGAAAGTAAAGAAGTACATGAAAAGATTTATATAGGTATAATCGGATCACTTCTTTATCTTGCATCAAGTAGACCTAATATTATGTTTAGTGCATGTCTTTGTGCTAGATTTTAATCATGTCCTAGATAGTCTCATATAAAAGCTGTTAAAAGAATTTTTGTGATTTTGCAGGAAACCAATTAGATAGGAAGAGCAGATCGAGGACTTTTCAATTCTTGGGTAATACACTTGTATCTTGGTTTTCGAAGAAGAAAAATTGTGTTGCATTGTCCACTGCTAAATCTGAATATGTAGCAGCCGGAAGTTGTGTTGCACAAATTTTGTGGATAAAACAGCAGCTCATTGATTTTCAAATCAAGATTTCAAAAACTCCCATCAAGTGTGACAATACAAGTGACATAAACATTTGAAAAAATATAACTCAACATTCTAGAATCAAGCATATTGACATCAAAAATCATTTCATTAGAGATTATGTTCTCAAGGGTGATATTGAACTTGAATCTGTATCAACAACAGATCAACTTGCTGATATTTTAACAAAACCCATTGATGAAAAGCAAATTGTTTTCACTCGTAGGCGCATTGGCATATGTGAATTGAATAAATTTTGATTGGTATTTGATATGCATAATTTATGTTCATAATCATTCATTTATGCATTCATAATTATATTAAAGTGATCTATGTTGAATCAATGGTGGTTCACATTTGATTCCTTCTATGTTTTGATTAATGAACAAAACTTAGTAAGTTTATCTTTGAGAAATAAAACAAATTCATGATCAATGAAGACAAAGAAAAGTCAAGAAAAGATGTTCCAGACCTTGAGTAGCCGACTAGCGGAAGTGGCGAGTCAACTTGCAGCCAAATAAGAGCAAAAAATATGGCTGGTAGTCGACTAGTGAGACCATAAGTCGACTAATGAAGTGGTTAGTCGAATAGTGAAGATGGTGAGTCGACCCATGAAGATCATAATTGATAATTTCACCCGAAATAACATCTACGTGATGTACAATAGTCATATAATGGATATGTGAGTTGGTTATTCAACCCATGGAGTTGGAAGTCAACTCATGATGAACAAAGAAGTGATTCTGAGGCTGGTAGTCGACCGGTGAGTTGGGGAGTCAACTCGTGGAAGATGTCAACATAAAAAATGCATCATAATTGATTTCCAACGGGTCTTTACACTATTCCAACGGCACTATAAACTTGAAGGGTGTATCAAAGACTATAAATATAGCCTTCAAGGATAGAAACAAACACTTAACTCCTTTCTTCTACATTTAGTGCTAAAAAATTAGCTTTGTTGTGGGTATT
>CAODLS010371342.1:0-13648 GCA_948243855.1 Flueggea neowawraea
ATAACCATGAAAACTCCTAAAATAGAATCAGTTTGGCCTAACAATTCCTGTGTTGCCTTCTTTATATCTGGGATTGAAGATTGAATTTTGCTGATACTAACTGGTTTGCTAGTTTTCTCATTCTCAACATCTTGACCACCCAGAGTTGCAAGCCCTGATTCTACATAACCTGCTTCAGCATCTCTCTGTGACTGCAATCCAATTCTTTTTAACAAGTCCATGCCGTCCCACTTTAGATCCAGAGAAACTGAAGGACCAAGTTTCTGAACGACACTTTGGTTGATTGTATCAGTAAAGTTCTTCCAAAAATCCTTCTCTGATTGTACACTCTCACCAGCTTGAGTCCCCACTTCTGCAGCATGCCCATTATCTAAGGTACCATTATCAGTCTGCACCAACTTTGAATTATTCTCTGTACTGTGGCTTGTCTCGCTCTCAATGGATGATGCTTCTGTTGTATCCTGCACTTCAGAAGCCATATCAGATGCAACAGAATTTTTTAATTTCTCCGTTTCTTCTGACTCATTACTTTTCAAAATACGATCATCCGATATGTATAAATCATTGAATGTCTTTAACTGGCCAAAAGAATATTCCACAAACTGGCGTGCTGGCACAGATTCAGAGCCAACAACTGCTTTTATAGCTGATTCGAAACCATTTTTCCGCAGGAATTCTGAAACAAAGGGAAGCTTCCACCACTTTTTTTCTTCAGCAATTTCATCAAAAGTTTTGTACTTAGCCTGAAACCTCAATAAGAAAACTGTTACTAATATGAAAATTTTCAATCTTGGAAAACTTGTATATCTTAGATTATCAAATGGAAGACAAAAGTGGTTGAGGGAAAAATCAAGCACAAGCTTCAAAATGAGAACATAACAACACTGATCCAACGGTTACCAATACAAAATAAATAGAAAATGACTAACAGAGTTATCCATAATATTACAAATTACATGCAAAACATGCACAGAAAAATCAGCATGTAAAATTAATACATTCTGCAGAACAGCATCAAACTTATGAAATCACATTACTTTCAACACATTAGCAGTTTTTCACTGCTACAAGTACAGTTGAATAAATTTCAAAATGAACATACAGTATTTTCGATCACCACAAAATCTCCCATTACGAGTTTAAAGCAGATAAAAATCCTGATCAAAAGACAAAAAAAGTTTTAAGGAAGTTATTGCTCCAATATTAAAGCAAGAGCCTCTGATGATGTAGAAATCAGCAAACAGACAAAGACGGGGGGACACTAGAACAGGCAGATCCACGTAGAACATGCATGGTTTTGCAAGTCTATAATACCTACTCCTGGGTCATTCATTAAACATAGAGGTGCTAAATACCAGATTAAATTAAATATTAACACATCCCCATTCAAAAGGATTTGATCCTATAGACCAGATCTGACCAAGGAATGCAGCCAAGTACACATTAATCAAAGCCAACAACGACAACAACAAAAAAAATCAGTATACTGGAACAGTTAGTATTTCAGCACTGAAAAATTCGAAGAACCTTCAGCAATTGATACCTCAATAGAGGTAATGTATTTGCCGTGTCTTTACTCTTTTCATAGGTACATATATATAGTTATACAGTATGCTAATACAGGAAATAACAGATGTACGTAACAGAGAATATTTTCTAATTAGGTTTAGCTAATTTCTAGGAGAAAAATATTAATTGAGAATATTTCTCAGCAATTTCCTTCAAGCTGGTTGGAAAATATCTTCCACGGCCAATTTGCCAACTAAAAACTTGAACTGTCTTGTGTCAAGACCCTTGGTAAGAATATTAGCTATTTGCTGAGTTGTAAGGATGTAGGGTAGGCAGATTTTTCCACTTTCAAGCTTCTCTTTTATGAAATGTCTGTCAACTTCTATATGTTTAGTCCGGTCATGTAGAATTGGATTATGAGCAATGGATATTGCTGTTTTGTTGTCACAATAGACCTTCATATGTTTAGACATAGGAATTCCTAGCTCTCCTAATATTCTTTCTATCCAAAGAGTCTCACAAATACCATGAGCTAGTGATTTGAACTTAGCCTCGGCACTACTTCTAGTTACAACATTCTGCTTTTTACTTCTCCAAGTCACCAAATTTCCTCCAACAAATGTGCAATAACCTAAAATTGATTGTCTGTCACCTTCGTTCCCATCCCAATCAGCATCAGTATACACTTATACTTGTACGCTGCTCTTTTTTCGAAACATTAGTCCCTGTTCAGGTGTCCCCTTTAAGTATCTCAAGATTCTATACACTGCAGTGAAATGTTCTTGACTTGGAGCATGCATAAACTGACTTACTAAGCTTACGGTAAAGGTAATAGCTAGCCTAATGTGAGACAAATATGTCAACCTCCCTACTAGTCTCTAAAATCTCTCCCTATCAACAATTTTTTCAGCCTCAGCTGGCTTCAATTTGATGCTAGATTCAACAAGAGTGTTTGCTGGTTTGCATCCTAACATTCCCGTTTCATGTAATAAGTCAAAGATATATTTACTTTGATTAACAAATATCCATTCTTGTGATCTTGCAATCTCCATCACTAGGAAATATTTTAGCTTTTCTAGGTCTTTAGTCTCAAATTCCTGAGCCAAATGTTTCTTCAATGTTTGGATTCCTTTGCTATCATCCCATGCTATTATGATATCATCTACATACACAATGAGAATAGATAGTTTACCATTTCTAGATTTCTTGTAAAACATAGTGTGATCTGCTTGGCTTTGTTGATATCCATAGCTTTCCAGTGCCTTTTCGAATATGCCAAACCACACTCTAAGAGGCTGCTTCAAACCGTACATCGACTTCCTTAATCTGCACATTTTATTTTCACCATAGGCTTTTACAAATCCATGAGGTAGACTCATATACACTTCCTCTTCAAGATCTCCATTCAAGAAAGCATTTTTGATGTCAAGTTGACGCAGTGACCAATCAAAATTTGCAACTAGAGATAGGAGAATTCTGATTGCATTCATCTTTGTCACTGATGCAAAGATTTCTTGGTAGTCTATACCATAGGTTTGAGTAAAACCTTTAGCCACCGGCCTTACTTTCAATCTCTCTAAACCCCCATCAGATTTGAATTTCACAGTGAATATTCATTTACACCCTACCAGTTTCTTCCCTCTAGGTGCATCAACTAACTCTCATGTGTCATTCTTCTTAAGAGTTTCAATTTCTTCCATAACTACTAAGCTTCAGTTTGGATCCGCAAGTGCTTCCTCAATGTTCTTCGGCACAAACACATTAGTAATCTTAAAAATGAAAGAGCTATGACTTTGAGATAGTTTACCATAAGAAAGATGATTAGAAAGAGGGTGATTAGTGCAAGATCTATTTTCCTTCCTAAGAGTTATAGGTAAATACAAATCAGCAGAAGGATCATTAATAGACTCAGACTGATCATGGGTACTAAACTGGTCAATATCAGGTGTTATGAGTGGGATGGTGTTTGATGAAATACCTGGATTATAACTGTTTTCAGGAGCATTATCCGAGGAGTTTGAATTGTCTTGATCTTCTGGAGCAGATGAAACTCTATTCTTTGGTTGAGTTGTCCTCTTAGTATAAACTCAGAGCTCTTTATTTTGTTCTTTTAAACAAGTCTATAGTATTTCTCCCCTGCTATTGAATTTGTGCTGCTGGATAGAATTGGAGCATATATTTTCTTATAGTTTTCATTTTCTAAAACAACATTAGGTAAAGGAGTAACCCAAAAAATCTATTCTTCCTCATTAAGATTTTTCCCCTGAAGAAAGAATTTTTTTATGTTTGAGAAATGTGACATCCAAAGTTACAAAAAAAAATTTAGTGCAAGGAACATAGCATTTATAACCTTTCTGAGATGGTGCATGACCTATAAAAACACATTTTTCTGCTTTAAGATCTAATTTGGACATCACTTTGGACTTATGAACAAACATAGTGTAACCAAAAACTTTTAAAGGGAGATCTGAGTAAAACCTTATATGAGAAAATAAATCTTTTAAAACATGAACAGGAGTATAAAAGTTAAACACGACTAGGAATTCTATTGATAAGATAATTGACGGTTAAAATTGTTTCACCACATAAGTACTTTGGAATTCATTTTAAACATTCATGCCCTAGAGACCTCTAGCAAATGTCGGTTTTTCTCTTAGCAATTCCATTTTGTTGAGGAGTGTCAACACAAGAGGATTGGTGCACTATTCCTTTTTTTTTAAAAATATGCAAAACAGTTTTAAAATACTCACTTTCATTATCAGAATGTAAACTATGGATCTCAGGTTGGAACTAAGTTTCAATCAAATTGTAAAGTTTTAAAAATGTCGGCAACTTCTGATTTTTCACTCAAAAAATACACCCAAAAAAGCCTTGTATGATCATCTATGAATGTTATAAGCCATCATTTTTCAGAAATAGATTTAACTCTAAAAGGTCCCCAAATATCACTATGAATCAGATAAAAAGGTTTAAAAAGAGAGTAAGGTTTAGCAGGATAGACATTTTTATGACTTTTAGACAAAATACAATGCTCACATTTATGAGTTGAAACATCAATAGAAGAAAAAAAAATAGGGATTAATTTCTTTAAATAAGGAAAATTAGGATGTTCTAATCTAGAGTGTCATAGCAACGCATCATCTTTAACAGAGGTAGAATAGATGCCACTCGATCCTTGAGCACCTTTATTCTGCAAGTCATCTTCAACAAAATAATAGAGTCCGTCTACCAATTTAGCATTGTCAATCATCCTCCTCGTATCCTACTTCTGGAAAACACAATGAGAGCCAAAGAAGGTGACAGTGCAATTCTAATCTTGTGCTAGTTTGCTTACAGACAATAGATTACAAACTAGCTTAGGGACATGTAAGATGGATTTAAGAGCAATATTAAAAGAAAGGTGGATCAAACCTTTCCCGACAATGGCAGATAAGGAACCATCAGTTATACAGATTCTTTCATGTCCTGAACATGGAGTATAAGTGTGGAAAAAATGAGATTGACAAGTCATATGATTAGATGCTTCTGAATCAATAATCCATGGGCCAGAAGAGTAAGGAAGTGAACACGAAAAAGCTTTAGAAGTGCTAGAATCACTACCTGTTTATGCAACCCAAACATTGGGAATACTCACAGATTCAGTCTCAGGGTTCAAGATTGTAAGGATTCGATTACTTTGCTCCTGACTTAGACTTCCAGATGTGATCTCATTTGCAGTAGCTTTTTTAGCTCCATTCAGACGCATAAATATGTCTGAATAGAGTGGGAATCAAAATTAGGGTTCTGAGTATAGGTGTGTATAGGTGTAGGATTAGAGGTTTCTGTAATTTCAGAAGCCATAGTTGACAAAGGTTGTAAGAGGCGGCTAGGGTTTTAGTTATGTTCAGGATTGACTCTGAATTCTAATACCATGCAGAAATTGATACCTGAACAGAGGTAATGTATTTGCCGTGTCTTTTATCTTTTCATAGGTACATATATATAGTTATATAATATGCTAATATAGGAAATAATAGTTGTACATGAGAGAATTTTTCCTAATTAGGTTTAGCTAATTTCTAGGAGGAAAATATTAACCGAGAATATTTCTCAACACCTTCCAGTCAGATAGCAAGACATAGATGGGGTGAGTCCAAATATTGATCTAAAAGTAAATCCAAGAATTTCACATTTAAGCTCGAAAACTTCTTACTCATCACCTCAATAAACCTAGATGTTTGATTGTAACATCCTCCGTACATGTATCCATGTGAAATGTGGGGAGATAACAAGGTCATAATAATTATTTTGTATCAGAAGGCAGAAAAATGAATGCCACTGGTCTGGGCAATGAAGAGAGGCAAGATGGTCTAATCCAACAGAAACCAGAAAAGTTTCACCAAGATTTCCTATCCTAGCCTAAGAACTTTTATCACTAGAATTGACCGACTCTGGTCTGTTTTACTAAGCTCTGGCGTTCAGTATTTTTCCATTCTTTTCTTCTACCTCAAGATGGTTTACATTCTTTCACTAAAGATCTCATCTCTTCTCACATTGCTTTTCTCTATGCAAATATGGCAGAGTTTCAACAAAATTATCATATAAAATCAAATAGCTCACCAACAAAGGAGAAAGTTAAGCACGAGAAACCATATGGAATATTACATTCTAACTGCATTATCAACCAACTATACAAAAATAAAAATAAAAAAACTGAAGTGATAAGTGCAGAGGATAAATGTTGTTACCAATATTTTAAAGGGCCTCAAACTTCTTACTGGCCACATGCATATGAATTGTTACTCCTCCATCCAAATCAAAACACCATGTGTGAAAAGAGTAGAATTGATGCTAAACTACTTTCACAAAATAATTATCGTCTTATCCTCAAATGAACAGCGAGAAGCACAACAGCTAACTCTATGAAAATACATATAATATAAAGAGCTGCACTACTTTCACAAAACAAGCCACAATCTAAAAGTTAGCATATATCATACAGAACATGCCATCAATGAGTTTATGCCACACAGAATAGAACATCAATATGGACGTCACCTTGACATTGAGAAGAGACAGGGAACTTGAGGGTACATAAGTCATTATGATAACATAGATAGATAGCATTCTAGATACAAATTCTCATTCAGTGCTTAAGTGCCAAAATAACAACTGTTGGAGGCTTCGGACAGGACTCTTGCCTTCTGGTCATGACCATATATTTTCACTTGTCAATGAAGCCATTTATCAAGTGATTTCTTCATAACAATAAAGGCAAAGAAGCCTTTTGCACTTTTAATTTTATTAGAACCATATGATAATAACCAACCAGAGATGTCAAGACATGGTTCCCTCCTCTTATTGAGCCTATAAAAAGAGAAGAATTACATTTTGATATAGCTTTGGGAACAAAAATCCCAAAGGTTATTTCGACAAAGACATTAAAATCTTCAAGTAATATCAAAACCCATCAAATTTTGTGAAACAAGTGGAAGATTTGACCAATTCTAGCTCTTGCACAAGAAACAGGATGTCAAACTATGCGAGAATATCAGAAATGATATTTTACAACAAAAAAAAAAAACTAATATGCACTTATAATAGTGTACGGAAATCACTAAATATCTCTAATTAGTTCATGGAAATTAAATACACCGTGAGATTTATTTAAGCTCAAGAAAATACCTCTAGCTGCAGTTTTCCACCACTACCCATCCCTTCCAATTCCACCAGCAACTCATGCAAATTTCCTGGCACACATTAAACAAAATTACCAATTGGCGTTGTAAAATTTTAGCATAAGTTACAATAATCCAAATAGCGTGTGCTTTATACCGTCACAAAGGGATTCCAGGTTAACACTTGCATTACCCATGCGCTTGTGTGGGGTTAAAAGGTTCGCGTCCCAAGCGGCAACCTGCACTCGATGTACCACATTGGCAAATAATTTAAAGCACAGTTATAAGACGGGAAATAAATTCTGCATCTTTACTCCTTTTTCATGACAGTAAAGGTAAAAATCCAGGCAGAACAAGTAATGACCTGAAGATTCTCGGTTGGATACTGCTTAATGTTAAAAGTGAAATCCTCATTCCAAGTTGGTTCCTTTTTCCTGTAATCATAGAATTATGTAAAAACAAATTTAGTGTCAACATATCAATACTTCCAAGAAACATACGAGAATGTCAATTCTGCTAAACATTACAATTATTAAATAATTGAAAATGCATGAGAAAGTATAATGGAAAAAATAAATAAATATAAGGAAGGCCTCAGGGCATGAGGTCACGCCTTCAATCCCTTTACTCAAGCTATACCCAACTTAATAATAACAACAGAAAAAAATGAAGCACGCATAGTATTTCTCCCAGAATTAAAGTTGGAGGTGGGGATCTAAATTCTAGTTTGAGTTTTGGCATAAGAAGAATTCCCAACCTAAAGCCAATGGTCATTGCTTAAGCAAGTAGAACATGGTAAAAATGGTAAAGGATGTGCACCAAGTAACCTGGGTTGTTTTCATTAGGTCATAATGACAGCATATAATAATACTTCATGGCATTTTTCACAATGCAGAATATGAAATAGAACCAGAGATGATATGGCACTTCATTAATCCTCAGAAAAGTGGAAATGAAGAACAAAAGAGCCAAACCCAAAACCAGTCTCCCATTTATATCATTTTCATTAGATATTAAATATCAGAAAACTGCACCAAGAAAATCACAATGCAAATTGACATTACCTCACATGTTTAAGCGTGAAACAATAACTCATAGAATCTCAAATTTATTTTATAAATGCAGAAAAAAGAAAAAAACATTATGCTCAATAAACAAATAACCAGAGTAAAGTATCATGCATTCAGTCACATGCCTTACATGCGCTTAAAAACAAATTATTTGGCCCAATTTTTACCCACCCCCACTTAATCTTTCTTTTAGCAAACCGGCCATCCAGCTGCACGACCACATAAGGATCACTTGTTCCCTGAAAAGTACAACATCATTAGAAGAAAATAACAGGGAATTACAAACACATTTAGTAAAATAGAGTAGTTGTGCACACAGGCTCAAGTGTGGGTGCATGTCCAAACATTAGAACTCTGAGCCAACAATGAAAAATAGGATAATTAGACAACACACCCATGGATCCATGATAGGTAAATCAACACCCTTTTTCAACTTTATGAACAATTGCCCATCATATATCTCACAGACAAAAGACCTGCAAACGCACACAAGTATCACATACACATTGACTTTTCCATTTGAAGTTCGCTTTTGCTCCTAAACATAACCAAAACAATTGCAAAATATCAAAATACAAGCAAAAAATGAAAACAAGGAATTAGCAGCAAAAACTTTGGCATACTCTGAAAGGTACACAGTCTTGCAGCCAGCGGCATCAACCTCACGCCTCCCAATATTTCCCTGACAAAAACAAATGCAATATTTATTCATCATAGTAATCAAGCTATAAGCCTATAACACTTCCAATGTTGCTCTGTTACATCCCTAAATCCTTCAATTTCAATTCATATATTCTCCCCGGCCACAATCAGTCAAATTCCTACACTACTTGTTTTTAAACAGCTAATACCACAATAAAAACAAAGCCATTCAGTTTGATCAACGCCAAACATACGCCCCGAGCTCGAAAACCCTAACAGGTTAAATTCAAGACCGTTTCGCCCCAATTCGAATCAAAGACAGTAGAGAACTAATAGATTTCAAAATAAGACGAGATTACTTATTAAAAAAAGACAATAATTACAGGAGTTGTATAAGCTTCGAAAGAGAAACCGGCAAGAACAACAGCAAGATTGATATCGAAAGGAGGCCGCTCCTCCTCCGCCTCAACTGCCACGTTCTTAATCTCCGCATTATTCGCTTTACAACGAAACGAATACGAGCAAGCGCCTCCATACTTCCCCCAACACCTTTCTCTCCAGCAGAGAACCCTATCATTCCTCAGAAGCGAAACCGGAAAACGCCGGTAGAACGTCAGGCTCCGATGCCTCCGGGAAATTGAACTGAACTGGTAAAGGAAAGGTCTTGGGACCGTGTATGAGGATTGAAGCGAAGCCATGGAGCTCCGATTCTGTGAGAGAGACGAGAGCGCGAATGTTTGAGAAGATAGTGGAAGCAGGTAGTGGATAGTCGAAAGCCGTAACGGTTGTTTTTCGATATTGTTATGATTTGAGTGAGCGTTACAATTCTGACTGTCAATTTTTGGTGGGAAATATTATGGTCGGTGAGACTGCGGGGCGCCTTTTTTTTTCCCTTGTTTTTTTTTTCTGAAACTTTTTTTTTTCCGAAAAGTAAATAGTAAATAATTTAACTGCCGCCACTGATTCGTGGGAGCTTAGCTGAATTGAGGGTGAATGGAGGTGTAGGGGTGAGCATTCAGTCGGTTTGGTTGATAACCAAACTAAATTTGAACGAATTTGTTAGAAATCTCAAAACGAACAGACCAAAATTCTTTAAAAAAAGGAACCCAACCGAGCAAACCGACTTCGGTTCGGTCGTTTAATTGAGTCGGCCGAATATTTAGAAAAAATAATAATGTAGTCCAGGGGTAAGCAATAGCTAACTAATTGGTCCCAAATTTAATTACCTAAGGATATAACAATTATTAAAGTATGTAAATGGGTAATTATCAACGATAAATTCTAATTTTACCCCTGTGTTTAACTAAACACCCCTTATAGTTGCTTTAGTTGAGTTTTTGCAAAGAATAAAGGAGATCTAGTATATTGTACTTGTTTCAGAAATCTAAATTGCATAGAAATATTAAAAAAGCATAGAAGAAAAAATAACTACGTTTTATTACAGAATTCATGGATATAGCCATCGAAATGCGACGCATTTACATTGATGCTATTCTAGGACTTCTCCAGTAACAAATGCCTCATTGACTATGAAGTTTCTTGATATCGAGAGTAACTTGTTTTATTTATTTCTCCTTTCAGTTCATTTCTTCTGATCGTTCATTCCAAGTGTGTTCTTCACACTATCCATTGCACCCTGGGCCATGTTCTTCACTTGCTCTCCGCTCTGTAACCATATTTTTCCAAAGAAGAGAACAGAAAACATTAAATTTCAATACAAATTATACACCACGCATAGACGATATCAGTCAAATAATCTGGGCTTATACATAAAAAATATTAAAATAAAATCAGGGCTTCCTATGTGTTAAACTAATAATATGAGAAAATGCATCCGCATGAATATCATATTTCTCATTCGAAATTGAATCTTTAACTTTTATTGTTGGAACATTTGAGTATTATATATTATACGTGAGTGATAATTTTTAATACGATTACATGTTGTAGCACCAAACAATATGTTTTAGTATTTTTAAAGTTGTTATATGGTGCAAAAAGTGGGAGAACCTGCTGGAGGAGTCCGGAAGCTTCATCTTTGTTCTGTGGGGTAGACTCCCGGGCTGACTAAACTGCACTAGCTGTTTTGTCTTTAGCTGCAGTTGCCGAGTCCTGAACGTTCTCTCCCAATTGCTGTACCTTAGCCTGACCCAACTTCCAGATATCAATCACTACTACAAAGAAACTTTCAATTTGATGACTCAACTTAGACCAGCAGAAAGAACACTTGCATCCAAATCAGACTCAGAATTTTGATGTTAACGTGTGTCTTAATTACCTGAGTGTTGCCTTTGGTCTGACCTGCCTGGAAACTTTGCTGCATCTTTGACATGTTTAATTTTGATACTGCTTAGTTTCAGTGTCGAAAGCAGAGTTAATTTTACCCAGAGGTACCCGTTAAATAGAGCAATAGAAATTAACAGTAATTTATGTGACAAACGAATGAACAATTATTAAATTAAAAATTTAATTATTTTTTTTAAGTTTAAAGACTTAAAAATTATTATATTAAAATTATATGTATAGGATTTCATCTTATATAAAAACTATACACCCGGGATCACGGGACCCGTGACCCCCTTCCCTCCGTCCCTGCTCAGTTTTAACTGAAATGGTTTCTGCACTTATCTACTGTAGGTTAATTGGGATCACATATATACATATATATAGTGATCCATGGTTTTAAGAACTACAAACTGCAGCTAGAAATGCCACTGCGTGTTTTTCTGCATTGAAATGGGTCTTAATTGAGGAAATGAGGACTTCTTCATTTTTTTGTTCCGGTTCCATGGTTGATACCGTTTTCTCTGCATAGAGAAATACGCACCTCCACATTTGAGGATATGACCTTTTTTCGGGTGTGTATTTGACTGATTCTCTGCAGAGAGAAGTACGCATCTCTATGCATGGAGTTTACATTTGTATTTCAGTTTTGCTCCATAGGTTCTCAATTTCCATTGATCTGTTCATTTTAACACAACATCAGTTGAAAAACTTTATTAGTACGCATCTTATAGCATGTTCGTGCGTGATCGGAAGCTGCATAAATTTTTCTTGATAATTTTCAGGTTATATCTAATCTTACGCACTGTGTCAATATATATGCCTCTTCCTTGGTCACGGAAAATGTCGCTGCCATCGTTCTTCTTTCACACAGAACATGATGCGCAAACTTCTCCTTTTTTTTTCATTTTGCTTTCAATAGAGATCGAACCCTTTTCCCTTAGTGTTAGATACTTAAGTTAGATAATTAGCGCGACTTTACTTTTCATCTTCCAAACCGATTAATTATCTGCCAAGATAAGAAATCTTAAATTGTGCAATTCAAATTGAGTTGTGAACCACATATATAAAGATGTAAGATTTGGAAACCTCAGCAAACTCCACGCCGTTCATAATTGACATTAAAGGAAAAGTATGCAGGTCACATGAGTCACATACTTCCCAAATCCAATCGGCAAGTTGATCGCATCTAAGGACATAGAGTGCATAACTACATGCTTGTCTCCATGTGACAGCCACAACTGTCACTTACTGGCTCTAGAATGTGCATGATCACATAAATTATAATACTAATTACAACCAAGTGCCGTAAACGCACGTCTAGCCCTTGTTTCATGTGTCAACTCACGTGAAATTAACCAAAATGTGACGAAAAGAAACCGGCCTACTGGTTTACAGTAAAGCAGCAAGAAGGACAAGAAAAATCGCCTTAGGGGTTGGTGGATGCATGGCACTTGAAAATCGTTTGCCAAATGGAGCAAGGCTATTCTATCTTGACTCAAATAAAGAAAAATTGTGGTTTAAACATCCACAATAGTTTCCTCAATAGGATGAATGATTAGACTTTAGATTGCTCCAGAGCCACATAAGTCCTGTCAAAGCAACTCCATTATTGCAGCATCTAAGCCTCATTTTAGCAAAGAACGACGCAGAAAATAGCATTGATAATACAAACACGATTTATATCTGAGACATTGTCACTCTTTGATCATGTCTTAGTCAGTAGCCTATGCCTCTGTTACTGCTCGTTGTTACGAGTACTACATACTTTAATGACATAAATGTCGAAACAATCTCATTACGAGTTTGATCTTACAATGATTCGACAGCAATAAAATGATTATAAAGAAAGGAACAACATATCTGTTGAAATTTCTTGTATAATTGACAACAAATTGAAAAATTACAAGACAAAAATTACAAATTTTCAGCAGTAAAACATACGCAGGAATCCAATTAAGTACAATAATCATACAATATTATGTTCAATTTCCCTTTTCTTGGGGTGCTAAGAGCACGTTTCTATAGCCACAGCATAATAATAGCAGCTATAAAAAAGCAGGAAATTGAGTCCCTTGTTGGATGGTAATACTACATACTACAAGCACCAAAATCACCAAGTCCTTAGTGCATCAATGCTACTGCCGCCTCCTGCACCAGAGGCTGGCTCACATGAACAAAATGCTCGGCTTCCCGCTCGACCTGCTCCAAACATTTGTCACCCTTTCCTTCCTTCATCTTCTTGACAAAGGCAACAAACCTTCTCCAGTTGTCCGGTTCGAACAAGTGGGGGTTCATCCTCAAATATGTGAAAGCACACATCTCCCTTCCATCCGAGTTCCCATCAATATTCAGGGATGATGCCTGCAAAATCTGTTCGTGTGCGTATTCATCATACCTCTGCAATGCATTTTCACCTGCTAGTGGAACCTGCGCTTGCTTCGTTGCCAAAGCCACCTGCTTGACAAGCTTCTCAGGCGCGCAAAG
>CAODLS010371442.1:0-12142 GCA_948243855.1 Flueggea neowawraea
CCAAGTGACAAAGCGCAGTAGCCCCTGCAATTTGCGATTCCGGGGGAGCACTCTCCTTTAACAGCTTAAGCAACGGCGAAGCACCGCCTTCTTCGACGATTATCTGCTTGTTCCTGTCATTGTCTTGAGCAAGTGAAGCCAGTTGATTGGCGGCTTCAATTTTATCACTCAATGGACTCATATGAATCGAAGTGATTGACGACCACACCCAAGCGAGTATCGGATCGTTACTCGCAATTGGTGGCAGAGTCAAAACCAAACCGCCTTCGTTCAATTCAACAACACTCTTGAGCCACTTCACATCCCCAACCGAAGCTTCTAGAAGGCTCTGGACTTTCCGAAAATCGGCGGCGGTGATTATCGTGACAACGCGGTGGAAGAAGCTCCGCCGCTTGCACTTGTGGACTAGGGTTAGAGCCTTTTCGAGATTCTTACAAACCTCCGCAACGATACGGCGAATAGGACGGTCGTAGAAGGACTGAACGGAGGAGATGAACCGGACAAGGACACGAAGCAACTCGACTAGCGTGTCGATGTAAGCACGGAGGTTATTACACTCCAGCTTAAAGGAGTCGGCTTCGTGGACGGCGGTTCTGACTCGCTCGCCGAGAACAATCGGGAACGTGAGTTCATCTTCGATTCGCTTATCCTCCATTAGTTAAAATAATCTTTCACTACAGAAAGGGCCAAAACGGCGTCGGATTGGGAACTCCGCCGCGAGGAGGGACAGTTTTTTTTTTGGATGGTTAGTTAATGGTAGATATATCGGGGCAGGGTAGTAAGAGACGCCAGAGGCAGGCGCATGTTTGCTTGCGTGTGGGGAATTGTGAAGGTGTTGTTGGGTTGTGGTTTTGAGAAATGAAAGCGCGTGGCAATTGAATTTGGACAGTTTATGTATATATATATATATATATAGATACTTAACCGGAAAGAACTCTGAGGGGGAAGGGGTAGAGAGACAAGACAAGACAAGACAAGACGAAAGGGTCAACTTGGAGAATTCAGCAAACCCTTGTTTACGTTAAAAGAGGAGAAACTTACTTTGAGTTGCTTCTAACTTGGAATGGTTTTTGTCCGAATTATATTTTTACTTTCCCTGTCAAAATTAATCTAGGTCCTTTTTCTTCAAAAATAAAATAAAATAAATTAAAAAAAGTGGTAGCTTCATGCACTTTAGGTTAACCTCCTCAAAGGCCAAATTCAACCGTCAAAGAGTCTATATCATTGTTTTCAAGGATTAGTCCATTTAAAACAATCTTTATTTTGCTTAATTTGCATGATAACAATTGAATCTTCATCCATAATTTTCCAGTCAAAAGGTCATGCAAAGAACTTTCCAAGAAATGATATGATGGTCACTACATATATGAGGCCAGGGTAGAGCTTATGTTGGTTGCACGTATTTGTCGTATTTTGTTTTTCCTTGATTTCCTTTCTGCACTTATTCAGTTCTTCCATATATTACAATTGATATGAATAATGGTTTTAGCAGAAGCTGATGCCATAGTATTATTAGTCTCCTGTCATACTTGCAACAAAATCAAATAATCCGCCTCACTACGGATGTATATCATACAATAATATTTAGCAAATCTGTACTAAATATCGCGTCACTATCATAGCCCAGCTGGATTCGACGTTGGAATCGTTTAGAACCATCAAGAAGCCAATCCAAAACACTAGTTTTTTTATTGCACAATCAATATTTATGCCTGCAAGTTGCAGCAGAATAAGAATAGTTGAAAAATTGAGTTCGTCCAAAATGTTAATAGGTGAAATTGAGTCTGTCAGTTATTAAATTGACGGATGGAAAAGTAATTGAGTCTGTGAAATTCAATTGATTAGAAGCCAATTAAAGTCTATTTTAATGATTTAATTCTAAAATGATCTTGATTGATCTTTTATTTGGACTTTTATAATTAATTGTAAAATGAAAAAAAGAAAGAAGAGATAAAAAGAAGAAAAAGAAATAAAATATAAAAAGAGATAAAGTGAGCTTTCTTTTGTACGGACATACCAACAGAACACTCTCACTCTCTCAATTGTTTTCCCACGTTGAAAGCAAGAAGGAAAAAGGAAGTTTAGTCTTCTTAATTAATCACAATCTCGTAAAGCTCTTAGACCGCACTACTGAATAGTCGTACCTGCTTGTTGATATTCTGGTTCGACTAGTAGGCTTGCATTGATCCTAATATCCGATGTGTTTGCTGAAAATCGAGGTAGGAACTCGAACCTTGGTTTTTCTTGCTATTTGTATGCTTTATGTATACCTTTATGTATGCTTTATGTATACCTTTAGGATACCATCAGTGGTATCAGAGCTTAGGATAATTTTTTGAAGTATGTCTTTGTGAAATTATGCTAGCCTATGATGTCTGGAGTATGCCTTAATTTTTTAGCAAACAACTTTGTGTTGTTTTTGTTCGACTTTAGTGCTGAATAGTGAAACCCGGAATTTCTATGTGTGAATTTCGAGAAACCAAGTATAATACTGGATTCATCAGGTCAAATTGAGTATACTATCCAAATTTCGTTCAAAAATTCGACCAATTAGAGAAAGCCACGTGTAAAGAGGTCAACGGAGTCAGCGCTGACCCATTACGTGCGTGGATGTGGCATTCAACGCCACGTAGGCAGCCATGGTCAAAGACACATGGCCCAACCACAGCAGACATGTGTTCCTCATGCCATGTCACGGGTGCCACATCATTCACACGTGTCACGCTGACTAGACTATCGTTATACACATGGGCCTTTCAGATTTTGCCACGTGGCGAACGGTGGGCTTCGTGGCTTGGCGGTGCGTGAGGGCGCATTGTCGGAGTGTGGATGCCCGTGGTGGCTCGGTGAGGCGTGTGACGGCACGTGGCTTGTCTCCCGACGTCCAAATTTTTCCATATTTTTGCAGAAATATAATTTACATTTTGCTGAATTTTTTGGTATTTTTTTTGAAATTTTCTGAAATCCAGAACCAATCTTTCCTTGAATTAATTGGTGCAAATAAATGTAAATTATGTATTTTTATATGGATTTATGTTTGGAAAAAATTGTCTTATTTGTGTATATTATTATGTATTTTATACATGAAGTCCTGGCAATATTTATTGATTGTATGTTCAATCAATAATGGACATTAGTTGTACTAATCCACCTTTGTGTGTATGTTTCAGATGGTGAGATATCGCGTTCCTATGGTTGCCAGAGGTCTAGCTGTTAGGGCTAGGCTGAATCAGATGGAGGAAAATTTGGAAGCTATTAGAATGGATCACAATATACGAAAAGATGACCTGGATGGGGTAGTGGTTCATATTGTTTGTATGAGCAATGAGATCCAACAGGTAGTATGGAGAGGTGGTTTTATGTGGGGCACCGACATAAATGGGATGCTTGTAGCGGTGCTTAGATCGATCACTGAACCTTACCTAAAACCTGGGTTTGCTCTTTGCATAGTCCATGGAGATTATAGAGCCACTCTTAGGCGATTTTTACGTAACTTCGCAAGAATGGGTATTTTTAGGCTTTTGCAGCCAAACCCACCTATGGTTTTACATAGTGGTCGTGAAATTAACAGTCTGTGCCTTTGTGGCATTACATACACACTTCCCAAAGAATTGTGGGAGGAGGTTAGAGCAACACTCCTAAAGACCTTTGCCTATGAGCATTGAGTCTTTTGTTTATCGTGTTTTGGGATAAGTTGCTAGTCACTTGTCATTTAGTACATAAATAAGTTTTATGCACATGCTCTAAGAAACTTGGTTTGTAAAATATGTTAATATTTGCACTGTTGTTATGTTGATTTATGGATGCAGCTATTTATATGTTAAATGTTGTTATATATAATTATTGCATTATTTATTGTGTATGGACTCACTTAATGCAATAATCAACATAGTAAACCTAAGTTTAAATAACTTAGAGGTCAAAAGTCATAAGTTGGGTTAATTAGAAATTTATTATCCTTGAAATTGAATTTAGTGTACTTAGTTATTAAGACTGAGATGGTAATAGAATACTTAGTGTACTATTCGATTCAAAACTTATATAATTAATTGCACTTGTTTAAATTCTCAATGGATAATGAATGTTTGTGCATTTCAATATTTCCTCATTTAAATGTAACTTTGTGTTATAGATTTCTGAACAATGACTACTACTTCAAAATCAATTGTTGTTGAGCTTAATAAGGATAATAAGCTTAATGGTGACAATTATGAAATATGGGCTATGAAAGTCCAATATGAGCTAGAGGAGCAAGAGGCTTCTGATCCCTTATATTCGATTATGGTTGAACTTGAGGATGTCACTACTACCCAATATAGGTTTGATCATGAAGCCTATATTGCTTGGAAGAAAAAGAATAGCACTGCTCATATCATCATTCTGAGTGCAATGGAAGATGATATTGGAATGCAATTTAAAAGCTATGAGTTGGCTAAAGATCTCTGGACAGCGTTGAAGGAGAAGTTCGGCGGTGTGACGCTGACTAAGCTCCGATCTTTGACCATTAAGTTCGACACGTACCAGAAACGCCCTAATCGCACCATGAAAAACATCTCAGTGAGATGGAGAACATGATCAGTTGGCTGAGCAATGCCGGTCAAAAGTTGACTGAAGAGCAGAAAATCCAAGCAGTAATTCGTTTCTTACCGAGCATTAGGGATCAATTAAGGCATCATTTGACGCATGCTTCAAATATCAAAACTTTCAATGATGCTTTGCATTATCTAGAGCTTGGGGAGGACCATTTTTTTGCTCTTAAAATTAATGTTGAGGCTCATGTTGTTTATTCTGAGCCTCAAAATGGCTCAACCAACAAAGAAAAGAAGAAGTAAAGATCATTCTTCTTTAGAAATCGTGGAAAGGATTTTAAGGGAAAACAGAAACCGAAAGAGCAGAAAAATAAGAAGGGCAAAGGAAAGTCCCGCCTTTCAAAGATCAAATGTTATAACTACCAACAGAGGGGGCACATTGCGAAGGATTGCAATGCTCTTAAAAAGGTACAAAACCTTTATACCTATTTACATAATACTTGTATGTCAAGAACTATATTCCTAACTGAATGCCATCCTCAATGGGTGATTGATTTAGGAGCGACCGACCATGTGAGTATGACACGTGAGGCGTATGTCCAGTTCTGAAAGATCTCTCGTAGAATAAAGTGGATATATGTTGAAAACAATGCTCAAATAGAGGTGCAAGGTATTGGTATTTGTATGTTAACCTTGCATAGTGGCAAGACATTGTTACCGCATGATGTCCTCTATGCTCCAGGGATACAACAGGAATTTGGTCTCTGTTTTGTCCCTAATGAACAATGGATTTACACTATCTTTTGAGAATGATAATGTAGATCTATTTTTGGGTGGTTTACATTATGGCTCTGGTATTGTTGTAAATGGTTTTATTGTTATAGATCTTGAATATGTTAATAACAATGATACTAGTTTTTTTTATGTTTTTTCATCATCGAATTGTGTGGATGATGTTAATTTATGGCACGCAAGTTTAGCCATATTGGCCAAGACCATATGGTCCGTCTAGCCAAGGCAGGCCTGTTAGGTGATTCACGAAAAGTCATATTACCAACTTGCGAAAATTGCCTTAAAGGAAAACTAGTACATAAACCATTTGGCAAAGCAAAACGAGCTAAATATCCATTGCAACTTATCCATTCTGACGTTTGTGGACCAATGAACGTGAAAGCACGTCATGGAGCGTACTATTTCATCACATTTATAGATGACTATACACGTTATGGTCATATCTATCTGATTTCCCATAAATTTGAAGCATTAAGTTGTTTCAAAACATTTATGAATCTAGTTGAAAATCAGCTAGATCAGAAAATCAAGGTCTTGAGAACCAATCATGGTCGGAAATACCTCTATTAGGAATTCAAGACATTGTGTGATGAAAGAGGTATTGAACATCAATTGTCAATCTCTAGAACCCCACAACAGAACAGTGTAGTGGAGAGGAGAAATAAAACACTTCTTGATATGGTAAGATCTATGATGGCACAAGCCAACTTACCAATCTCTTTTTGGGGAGATGTGTTGCTAATGGCAACTTATGTCATAAACATCGTTCCAACTAAATTTGTTGCCACTACACCTTATGAGGTGTGGACAGGTCGTAAGCCTAACCTATCTTATTTAAGGTCGTGGGATTGTGCAACCTACGCCCATGTCACCTCTAGCAACCATGGAAAGCTTGGCCCAAGAGGTAAAAAAAGAATCTTTATATCCTAAAACTTCCAAAGGATACGTCCTAGTGGGAGAACAAGAAGATGGCACGGTGACCGAGTATGAATCTCGAGACGTCATATTCCTTGAAAGGGAATTTTCAAAATTGGGAGAAATGAGTAAAGATTTCACTTTTTACGAGACACGTGAACTTGAACATTCAGGATCACTTCAACCGAGTGAGAGAGATTTATTGGTTGAGGATAAAAATTTAAATGAACATTTGGACCTTTCACCTCATGCCGGTGTGGATGTTCTTGATCCTAACTCGAGTAGGAGTATGAATCCTAGTTCGAGTGGGAGTGACAATCCTGTGATAACTCAAAATGAGAATCTTCTTCCCAGTGGGAGTATTCCAAATCTTGACGAATACATGCGATTTGTATATCAAGAGCCAGAATCGCCATGTAGGTCGACAAGAGCTAAAGCTCCGCGATGACATTTTTCAATTGAAGAACCAAGTGAAGCTTTTATAGCTTTAATCACACTAGACGAGGAAGCACCTGCAAACATGCGAGAGGTTCTTGAATCCCCGAGTAAGAAAGAATGGATTAAGTCAATAGAGGAAGAAATGACATCTATGAGTTTAAACCAAGTGTGGGAATTGGTTGAACTCCTCGAAGGCTGAAAAGCCATTGGGAACAAGTGAATACATATGATTAAGTGTGGTGCTAATGACAAGTCTATCAAGCGAAAAAGTCGCTTAGTCGCAAAAGGGTTTACACAACAGGAAGGAATCGATTACGACGAGACATTCTCAACTGTTGTGAGATTTTCCTCGATTAGGTTAATCTTAGCATTAGTTGATGCTATGGATCTCAAGTTACATCAAATGGATGTAAAGACTGCGTTCCTCAATGGGGAACTGGACGGAGAAATCTATATGGTACAACCTGAAGGTTTTGTAGTCCCTAGCATCGAGCACAAAGTTTGCAAGTTGAAGAGATCTATTTATGGTCTCAAGCAGTCTTCAAGGCAATGGTATATTCGCTTTCATGAAGCGATTATCTCATTCGATTTCAAGATGATCGATGAAGACCATTGTGTGTATGTTAAATGCTCGAGAGACAAGTTTATCATTCTAACGTTATACGTAGATGATATTCTTGTTACTGGTAATGATCTGACCTATATCAAGAGTTTCAAAGACTGGTTATCAGCCAGATTTGAGATGAAAGAAATGGGAAATGTAGAATATATCCTTGGGGTTAAGATCTCAAGAGATCGTTCTAAACGATTGGTATCTCTTTCACAAAAGAGGTACATTAAGAAAGTGTTAGAACATTTTTTTATGCAAAACTGCAATTCTGTGTCAACCCCAATAGCTAAGAATCAATAACTTAGCTATAAAAAATGTCCACAAACGGAAAAAGAGAAGGAACGAATGAAGAAAGTTCCATATTCCAATGCCATTAGTTGTCTGATGTACGTAATGATGTGTACTATACCTAATATCTGCTATGTTGTTGGTTTGCTAAGCAGATTCCAGTCAAATCCTGGAATGATGCACTGGAAAGAAGTAAAGCGGGTTCTGCGGTACTTGAAAGGCACTGTTGATTTCGCACTGTGTTATCAAAGAAAGGATTTGTGTTTAAGAGGATACATAGATGCAAACTTGGGTGGAGATGTGGACGAGAGAAAATCCACATCTGGATATGCATTCTTACTTAACAATAGAGTTGTTTCATGGAGAAGCAAGAAACAGACTAGCGTAGCATTGTCTACTATGGAAGGTGAGTACATAGCTACGTCTGTCACAATGCAAGAGGTTGTTTGGTTGAAGAGGCTTCTTAAACACTTGGGTTTAACTGCCTCTTAAGACCCTCTGACTATTTATAGTGATAGTCAAACATCAATTGCTTATTTCAAGGATCCGAAGTTCCATGGAAGGACAAAGCATATCGAGATCAAGTATCACTTTGTTAGAAATCTAACTGCACGAGGAGAGGTGAATTTAGAGTATATCCCTATGCAAGAAATGAATGCAGATCCATTTACTAAGCCCTTAGCTAGAGATGATTTCATGGGACATGTTGTCTCTCTAGGTATGCGTAGGATGTAAGATAATACTCTGTATTCCCTTATTATGATTTTCAGTCCATTTATATAAAATCATATTTTGTTCTATAATTCATTGTTTGCAACACACATAGAAGAATGTTGTATGTGCACATTCGTTAATAGAAGAGCATGTTGGACAGAAAAGTAACCCACTCACACGGGTGTTTACTTTAGTCTTGTAATATGTGAGGCAATGACTAAGATGAGACTGATTTTGAATATGAAGTCAATAGCATATTCATAATCAAGAAGTTATCTTGCATTTTTACAATTGTGAGATAATTGTAAATGGGCAAGGAAAGTTGTATAAATAGAAACATATGTCATAGGATAAACTCCTATGTTGATCATCACATGATCATACGCTAAATTGAAAGTCTTTAGGGTATTCTGTCTAAAAGCCAGAAGTAATCCTATTAAGTGATGGATTAAGGTTAAAATGGCGAAATGCATTTTAACTGAAACTTTTGTGTGGTGTTAATAGATTTCATAAACATGCGCTCCTCTAAGGGAATGATAGGACACCACAGCACATGATCATACCATGTGTGCTATATGCGACCATATGGATGAAAAAGATTATTAATAATGATCTCGTTTTTCCTAGTGTGAGACCCTACCGTGAACATACGGTTCTCGGGTGCTCAACCCTTAAGACCCTAAACACATTTGGAATACTTAGTTAAATTAGGCTACTTTAGTGTACCGTTAATGGTCATGTTTGATTCGACCAAGCGTGATACACTGAGCAAGTGAACTTTGCTAAGGTGAACCGTCTAGTGTAAAAGGGGAAGATCGTTTTTAATGACGCATTTGCATGAGTCTCAATGTTTGTATAGACGTCTATCATTGTCTGTCATGATATGCAAACATGAGTAAAGCTTCCTCGAGATCAGAATTACGAGCAGAAGTAGCGATTGTGAAAAACTTTCTAAGGTGAGGCATACAGATAATTTTATTTGCAGGTTGGATCTTGTATTGAAGACACGACGACAGTAAGATCTGTTAGTCAAGATCACTGTATAACCCTAATAGGTGTATAGTGTCTGTATTCTTAACGTATGTTGGTTGCGCAGTCTATTTGCTTGTATGACAAAGGGATTGAGCATGGTTATATAATTGTTAACCATGTTATGTGACGATGTTCTATACCGTCATGTGAGAGTGGGAGATGTTGAAACATCGAGTCCGCCTATGACGTCAATGTATGGAACCGAGTCCGTCAATTATTGGATTAACAAATGGACAGAGTAATTGGGCCTGTGAAGCCCAATTGATTAAAATCCCAATTAAAGCCCATTTTGATGGTTCAATTCTAGAATAATCTTGATTGATATTTCATTTGGACTTTTGCGATTAATTGTGAAATGAAAGAAAGAAAAAATAGATAAAAAGAAGAAGAAAAAGAAAGAAAATATAAAAAGAGATAAAGTGGGCTTCTTTCTTTTTTACAGACACACCAACAGAACACTCTTACTCTCTCAATTTTTTTCCCACGTTGAGAGCAAGAAGAAAAAAGGAAGTTTAGTCTTCCTAATTGATCACAATCTCGAGAAGCTCTTAGACCGCGCTATTAAATAGTCGTTCCCGTTTGTTGATATTGTGGTTCAACTAGTAGGCTTGCATTGATCCTAATTTCCGTTGTACTTGCTGAAAATCGAGGTAGGAACTCGAATCTTGTTTTTTTTGCTATTTGTATGCTTTATGTATACCTTATGTATGCTTTATGTATACGTTTAGGATACCATCACCAAAGTTAAAAAATCCAGTTCTTTAAAGCTCAAAACGATGTTATTTTCATAATAAATGATTTCATTTTTCAAAATACAAATTCAGATTACTATAGGAATACGTGACAAATTATAGTAGATTAGTAGATTATTGGTGATTATTGTAGATACATAATTTATATAAATTATTTATAATAATATTTGGTGTATTTTTATTATTACAAGTTACGTATTTGTAGTATTTCAAATTTTATATTTAATGCAATCTTTAATTTTTAATATCAATTTACTTTTCATGTAATTTTAATTTTAAACATGATTCAATTTTAATATTATTTATTCATTTTTTAAAAAAAAATTGTTATTATTCGTTAAATATATAATATTTTATTAATTAAAAATAAATATTGATTTATGTAAGAAAATATATTTTTATATAGTATATATAGTAAAAGAATTAAATAAAAATATAAAAATAATGAATCTCATTAAAAAATTTAATAAGAGATTAAATTATTAAAATAAAATAATATAATAAAAGATGATTTAATAAAAAATTAATATAATAATAATATAGCAGTGTATTGAACCAAAAATGAAATCCACGGTTAGAGATGTCCTAAGCTCACAAAGCGGGCGGCTCATGAAAAGTGGGACCCAGATGACTTGTACTTCGACGAGTGGATCTACGTCAGCACGCACAGCAGGTTTTTCCGCACTAAATTCTCAACCCCCTATAAATAGTGCCCTCCACATTTTTCAAATTTACCACCACATGCACACTCACTTATAGTGAGAAAGAACCTCCTTCGCCTCCGAATCCCCCAAAACGGCAGTAAGTAACTAATGAAACGCTGCGATTTACCCATTTGCTTCGCTTTGCAAACCCTAATTCACTCACTTCGATGCTTATTTTTAATTAAACGAACTTAATATTTATCGTTCTGTCATTTCAATCAGTTTTGTGATAATGTAGCTTAACTGATTTGTGATTTTAGCATCGTAGATGTGATTATGGTTAAATTGTTTTATTTCAGTTTTGCTTAGGTACTTTGCCGGAGACTGTGTATCGGTGATTTTTGAATATGGTGGGGTCAGCTTCGCCGCCGCGGAGGGATGATTTGCTTTAAAATGTAGGTTGTCTTTATAGGTTGCTTCCTGCGTCGGACGAAGAACATGGCGGCGTAATTATGGCAGTGTAAAGTTCCAAATGGCTTCTCTATGTACAGATGGTGGATATAATTAACAATTTTGTGCCAATGGATTATTCACTTTCTTAGAATTAATAGTCTGTTAATCAGGGGAAGACGGGCGTTTGGATTAAAATTCCCATTTCCCTTGTACATCTTGTGGAAACAGCAGTTAAGGTAATTCCTTTCTGCTGCTATTAACAGAAGCAGAGTGGTTACCCACATTCTTTAATTGAATCCGTTATGCCTGTGGGAATTGCATAATTGATCACCTGTAAAATAATATCAACAATATTGGTTTTGTTGAATCTACTGTGAAAAGATCATCTAGCATTTCAAAATTCTCAGCATGCAAGACAACTGTATTACATGTTCATCTAGTAACTAGTATGAGGTAATGCAACTATGAGGCTAAAAGTAATAAGGGGTTAGGTGGGCTATAGGATTTTTGGTCGTTACAATTCACAAGTTTTACAAACATTGGTTTGTATAAGATCCTTTTTTTCTTAATCAGGATTCTCTTTTTGTGAGGGGGAGAGGGAGAGAGGGAGGGAGGGAGAGATGAGTTGTCGACTAACTTTCTGGTTGATATGTCATCCATGACAGGAAGGATTTAAATACCATCATGCTGAACCGGACTACCTCATGCTTGTCTACTGGATTCCTGAAACCCCTAGCACTATCCCTTCAAATGCTTCCCACAGAATTGGCATTGGTGCTGTTGTCTTGAATAGTGAAGGAGAGGTATTTCCTTACTTTTTCCCTCTCTGCTTCACCTGCTTCTACTAATTTCTTCATCTTGGTTTGTTATTTTTGAGACAAGAATTCTTTGCTTGGTAGGTCCTCGTAGTTCAGGAAAAAAGTGGCATATTTCAAGGAACTGGCGTCTGGAAAATCCCCACTGGAGTTGTAGAAG
>CAODLS010371560.1:0-15568 GCA_948243855.1 Flueggea neowawraea
TGCATTTATTCAGTGGGAGTTAAGTGTTTTGTCATCATCAAAAAGGGGGAGATTGTTGGACTAAGGGTGGTCAACATTGAGAATTCTCTAAAGTTTTGATGATGAACAAACTGCAGAATTTGATCTGAAGCAAGATTCACGTACGTCAATACAAAGTCATGTATGTGTGTTAATGTCACGTACGTCAGTGAATCCTCAAGTACGTGAGTTCTGCCGTTAGATGAAACAGAATTAAAGCGGGAAAATTGAAGTCTTGAATCAACTGAAGGCATGAAGGCTCACGTATGTGTGGAGATAAAAGTAACGTACGTCAGATATACAAGACAAAACGAAGATTGCAGTTCAGAGGATGTTTTATTTTAAATTTCATGAGGATCGAGACAAACATATGAAGCAACGGTCAAGTATTGATCTTTCATGTACGCAAGGCATAAAGTTCACGTACGTCACATTGAATCAAAGTACGTGAGATGAATTTCAAGTACGTGAGATGCTTCGAAACAAAAACAGAAGCTACTGGATGGATCAGATATGGAAGTCACGTACGTCAAATAGTGGTAACGTACGTGAACTGGGGATTAGTTATGATCAACGTACGTGTATGTACTTATCACATACGTGTGCTGAATATCAAGTCAGGTAACATACGTGAGATTAGTGTCATGTACGCGAGAAGACTCTGACAGTGCATTAAATGCGTCTCATTTAATGCCACAACTGCTACATTACATCCCACAACGGTCTGAAATCAAGAGAAGAGTATAAATACATGCTTGAGAGACCAGAAAAAGAGTGAAAAAAACATCTGAGCATCAATTTCTAACAACCTTCAAGCATCAAAGCATTGGATCTCTCTTTTATTGATACAAGTGTATTTGCTCTTAAATTTATTCTTCATTTTACTTGTATCACTAGCTGTTAATCTGGTGGTGAGTGTTTTGAAAACACATTTGAGAAGAGTTATTGTGAGAGGGATCAAGGGTAGATTCCTAGGTTGGTTTTTGTTCTTGAACTGGAATCAAGAAATTTGTAAGAGTTCTCACTTAGCTAGAAAGTGAAGTTATAATCTTTGTGAAAATTGATAGTAGAAATCCGAAGTGGTGATACTTAGGTAGTGGATGTAGGCATCGAGTTGGCCGAACCACTATAAGTTCTTGGTGTTCTTTCATTTACCGCAATTATTCTCGAAGAAAATTAAAAGCTTCTAATATCACACTATTCAACCCCCCTTTTAGTGTGATTATCGACTCAACATATCTTCCGTCCAGTCCAATTAGTCGATCACAAACACAAAAGATAATTATTAAGCATTCGAATAGACAAAGTTATAGCTAAAGGTGACGCACTCGATTAACTAATCTCTTCTTAATTTATTGATAGCCCCGAGACACCTTGCATACTATTTTCCTAACCACTAGACAACCCCCGAGATTAGGATTAATGTGACGCACTATTAATCCTAAAAAATAATATGCCATTCATTCAATCACACAACCGACCGAATCATGCAATCAATAAGAATAATAATAAAGGAACTAAGGTACAGAGATTGAATAAATATTCAAAAATCTTTATAATAAATAAAACAAGAGTCTGACAACTATAACAGATCGAAATTCAGAAATACCTCAACTAGAAGATTGCTTAGTTACACATAATGAAAGATGAAAGCTAAAATCAAGAGAGGTTCCCTACTGCCCAGTTCGTGTTTTTCATAATAAGAACGAGAGAGCCCCCAGCCAATTCAAAATAAAAGAGTATATATATGTCTACTAATTAGGAAACCTTAATCACACTCAAATATAACTAAAAATAATAACCACTAGGTTAATTGTTTTTCTCCGGCAGTGAAAATAGATCAGCAGCTCTCATACACGTTCATGAGGTTCAAAAATCGAGGCCCAACAGTAGAAACACGTGGCCCAATGCAACACATAGTCAACCCAGTCAACGCGTCGCTTTAGCATGGTCATGCTGAAGTGCCCTCCAAGCTGAAATATGCCCAATATTGCTCCAAATTCACGCATTTCACTAACGTTCCTCCTAAAACACCAAAGAAACGAGAAGACATAAAAAGACACGAATAAAAACAGTTTATGATGCAAAACAAACATAAAATGAAATATTAAATATGCCTAAAATGCAACCTGTTATTTATGAAATGATTCGATATTTATTATGAATTTCATAATAAATATTATGTTTTGGATTTTAATATGTTTTCTGTAACAAGTATTATGTTTCTGAAATAAATATTCGATTTAATTTTTATTATATTTATTATAATAAATATCTTGTTTTGTTATAAGATATTTTCTATATTTCTTAAAATTTTGTATTCAGTTTTCTAATTTCATACTTTGGTATGCTTGTTTGTTTGTTATAGATGTTATATATATATATATAGGGCACCTCATCTACGGGTGTAATACCCTGTCCCTTCCTGTGAATAATCTCTGCAGCCTTTTGTTCAATTCTGACAATGCCTTTGTCGAACCCCATTCAATTTTGATTGAACTTTCTCCGATGATAATTTGAATCTGAATGTCCAAGATTATGTTCGAATGTTTATGAACATCTATCGATGATGTATGACAAGTTTGGAGAGTTAGAATTGTTCTGGAAGTGTTGGAGTTGTGTTTCTAAGTTAGAAATGTGCTAGAAGTGAGAAATTTCACATGAAATGTGTCCAGGAGGTTGTCAACGCGCGTTGGAGTCAAGCAAGGCACGTTACAACTTGAAACAGAATGGTTTGGAGGGCTGAAAGGTCGTCAACGTGCATTGTAGAGAAGCTATGCACATTGATCATCAATATGCATTTTTTGGGTATCAGAAACCCCCGTCAATACATGTTGTACACTCTACAACGAATGTTGCAGGCTTGTGATGAACGTTGAGGTGCTAAAATTTCTGAAATGACCCGTTTTGGGCAAAGGGTCTATATATACCCTTCCCTGAAGCCTTTCTTTCGTCTCCGCCATTTTCACTCTCTCTCACTCTAAACCACTCCAAATCCATCCGAATCACTTCCCCAGTGTTCCTCAATCATTCCAAAACATCTCTGGAGGTAAGATTGTGTTTCTAATTCCTTGTTTTTGTATTTTTGATGCATTAATCATAGGATTCCATTTTAAGCCAAATTTGAAATGGGTTTCATATTTCTGATGATTCTTTTGAAATGGATGCTTAGGGTTGTTAGATTATGATTGTTTGAGGTTAGATAAACATGATTCAAGCCTTGAATCATGAGATTTGATGAGTTCTTGAATGGGCTAGGGTTAGATTTGGATTTTTGTTCTACTTCACTTTTCAGATGATCTTGATAGCTGTCGTTTAGTTCTTCTGCGCTCAGTGAGTGCCCTATTGTTCGGGTTGAGTTTCTGTTATGTTAGTTGCTCCACACCAAGTAGTGGGTTATGGACTTATATCTGTTAAATAATATTTAACGGTTTTATTTGAACTATTATTTAGCGTTTGATATTAATTGTGTTTTAATTATATTCGAGAATATTATTTTCTGAAAAAACTTATCTCTTTTAAACGTTTTAATTTGACTAATAAGTCGGTTATTAATAATATTTGGATAGATGTTTCTATTCTCCGATACTTGTGCGAGAAGGTTGGACTTCCATAGACGGTTTGTTCACCTCGTACGTAGGCGCCACGACCCGATTTTGGGTCATGACATATATGAATATAACATCTGACTTAGAATAATTAAGATATGTTCAGTGATAATATCAGTAATTACTCATTTGATATGCATGACTATTTGTTGGAAATGAATTGCATAATTTATTATGGCTCGGGACACCCAGCTACAAGGAGGCGTAGTCTTTAGTATACCATTGGTCAATGAAGGCCTAGTTACTAGGGTTGGTAGGAACACGTGTGTCCAATTAGACACATGTGGTGAGTATTCAGGTGGCAGATAGTCCACATCTAGCTATTGGGGGGATAGCCTTCGAGTTCGATAAATCCGATGGTCAGGAAAAATCATAATATCAGTGTGGTTCCTTGCTTAATAATTATTTTCCTTTCCAATCAAACCATTATAAAATGAAGATTAATTATGGATAAATGTGTGTTGTTTGTCATCTATGCGAACCGCTTTGAGAAAAGGTTTTCAAAATTTCAATCTCGATTGTCAAATATTTTTTGAACTTTAAGAATACTGATTTTTCATTAATTTTGTTGTTGTTACAAAGCAATTGAATCTACCAGAAATAGAACAAGAGAGTGTGTTGACTGCTAGGGTTTCAAAAGAAACCATTTGTTTGAGTAATTTATAAATTGAATTGTGACTATCGATTTCAAAATATGATGGCTTTCACTTAGACCACAGTATGTTGTGTGAATTTTTATTTAGAGGCAAGTGGGAAACACAATTTTCCCAAAGAAAATAAGTGAAAAAATAGAAAATCATGGAAAATATGTCTACAATGTGTTCTAAGTCCTATACAAATGTAGAAAACATAAAATTGGTTTTTTTTTTTCGATCTCTATTTTAGAAAACAGATTCATCTTGGAAAAGTTTTCTAAATTTCATCTTTGTTTCCCATTTTTGCTGAAAATTTTGGAAAAGTTTCACTTTTTTTTCACAACTTTTTTTTTTTATCTCTTGTCATATGGCTGGCATGTATGTGTTGATTTTCGTGCACAGACAAAGTGGAGAAGAATGAATTGAAGGGGGCACGGATTTCGCTTGGCATGTTATTATGCTTCCAGATTCCTAATATAAAATTTAAGCTCTATAGTAGACTTCATTAATTAGTATTCATTGTATTCTAGGACTTATATAAACATTTGAGTAATATTGGTACCGACAATAAAAAATAGTAATATGAACCAAGTTCAAAAGGCAGCTCCTATTTGAATCTACTCTTGCGCATGATCATTTGTCGAAATACAAACAGTTCAGTCACATAAATTAGTTTCAACACTATTATCACTGGAAATCATAAATGTATACCAGAACGTGAGAGTCATCGAATTCTTGTATAATTGCAGGGTTCTTTTTATTATAAAGTAACAGATTTTATTAACTAATCTAGTGGGTCACTTGATGAGTTCAAAAATGTTATTTGTGATGCTTATTATAAAGAAAGTGATAAGGTTTATGCTGACAAATGAGAAATCAATTATTGTATGATTGTGTGAGAAAATCACTACCTTGCATGAATTCAAAAAGGAGAATCAAAATGAAATGAAGAAAAGAGGAAAAAAGCAACAACACATGGCCCATAGCCTGTCTACACCCTAGCCCTTATGACAATAACATCTCTAAAATTCTCCTATTCTTTTCATCTCTTACCTCCATTCTCTTGCTTTATTAAGAAAAATAGGATTTCTTTCTCTAATCTACAGTCTACACACCAATCACAACGGTATGTCAAATGAACGAGGAAAGGATTTAGCCCAAGGATCCAGTGATCGGGAACAGCCAGCAACGCCGAGCCGTTATGAAGCTCAGAAAAGACGGGATTGGAACACTTTTGGTCAATACCTAAATAATCATAGGCCACCAGTTCCATTAGCTCAGTGCAACAGCAACCATGTTTTGGATTTTCTTCGTTATCTTGATCAGTTTGGGAAGACTAAGGTTCATGTTCAAGGTTGTATGTTTTATGGACAACCTGAACCGCCTGCTCCTTGTACTTGCCCAATTAAGCAAGCTTGGGGAAGTCTTGATGCTCTTATTGGGAGGCTGCGAGCTGCGTACGATGAGAATGGAGGCGCTCCCGAGAGAAATCCTTTCGCAAGTGGCGCGATTCGTGTTTATCTAAGAGAAGTGAGGGACTGCCAGGCAAAGTCACGTGGTATTTCGTACAAGAAGAAGAAAAAGAAACCTACTTCCAGTAAGGGAAGCGATGGATCCAGCTCTGCTATGGAATTCACTTAAATTCCTTCACTTTCGCGGGGAATAAATGGTAAGTCCATGTTGCTTATTTCCTTTCACAATTCTGCTGCTTGCTAAAATGTTTCCAAAATGAACTTGCTTGAAACGAAAAACTAACCCTATTTAGCTTCTCATCAAGGAAAAATGTTTCATGGACTTATTTGGTATTTTTTTCCTGTTCGTTTCAATAGTTTAACTGTCAAATGAACTATATACTAACACACAGATTTGTCACTTAATTGTTAAAGTCTCTCCGAAATATACATATAGTGGCTGGAGGGTATGGTGATGAGACTGACGTATGAAACCCTAATTTCCCCAAAAATTAATGAACTATCTACAGCATGGAATCTCTGAGAAGGTATACGTTTATATTACTCTGCTGGTGAAAGAACTGAACTCAAACGCTGACAATGTTTATTACTTCCATCACCCTCTACGAAACCGTAGAGTAGTCACTTATCAAAAAAAAAAAACAGTAGAGTTGTCTATAATTGATATCTCTTTTGTCCTGTCTCAAAGCTAAACAATCTGGATTCTGGACACCACTCCTGCAATTTGGAGTCTGAAACGAAAAAACAAAATAATGCAAGAAGCAGTACCAGTACTGGGGTTAATGGGTTCCCATAAATGTATATATGAGTTTAATTATTTGATACGGGAGACTTCTGCTTCCACTGGTAAGTGAGGTATATTACTAAATTTTTGCGTCCACATTGAATGATCTATACTGATCACTAACCATAATTTTTCTTCCAATTTAGTTAATATAATAGCTTTCCATGTCTTTTGGTTCTCTTGTATAATTTTGATAATTATTGTGATATTGTTGCTGTCGATCACCAGCGCAACATAGCTAATTACACACTAACATAATGACTTAGTTTTTTAATTCAATTAATTTAATAACATTACCATCCCCCACCAATTGCTTTTCAGTAGTAAAAAAATCATTTCATGGGTAGATCTGAGATATTTGGTATCTTTCCTTTGTACGTCCTAGATTTGCATGTTGTCCCATATGAGATTTTGTGGGACAACCAGTTTGTTCCATTTTACGCCACTGACGATCATGAGTGATCAATGCCATTTTTATTTAGGGTCTTACTTCTCATTTTCATACTTTTTCTCATTTAATTCGGTCATAGATAATGTCTGCTTAGATCATATATTGCTGATTCTTCTTTCCAGGTTTGGAATAGAATATTGCACCTTGTTGGAATTCCGTGGGTATTTCCATTCTCAACGGCTGATTCTTTTGAGCAATGGACAAATGATACAAGGAAGATTCAAAAAGCAATTGGGATAACACTTTGGGGGTTGTTGGTATGTTAGTAAGGAAGGAATTGTAGAATCTTTTATCATTCCAGTTCTTGCTCATGGGAGGTTTCAAATGTTTAAGTGCATTTTTGTTGAAATGTAAACATAGAGACTTCAATTTTTCTTGAATGGATGTGTATAGATTAATGACCACTACAGTTAGAACAAATTTAGCAATGAATCAATGTTAACAATGAATTACAGTAATATTTACGATTTTGGGTTGAGTGAGACTAAAATTTTGAATTAGATTGAGTAAAAGAGGTCGGCAAATGACTATCGGAAACTACAAAAAAATAAAAGGTTTGCGACGTAAAAAAATTGTTGCAAACGAAGGAATTTCGTCACAAAAGCAGAATTATGATTAAAATTTGGTCACAAAAATTCATCTCAAAAACCCCATCGCAAAACAAAAATTACAACAATATTCGTCGCACCGATACGACCCGCCAACCTTTCGTCGCAACTTTAACGACAGAGTCAATCATCAACGACTTTTGCAACAATGGCATGTTTCATGACAAGTTCGTGACAAATCGGTTGCAACATTTTGTGAACAATCCGTCGCAATAATTTGTGACGAAATTTGTTGCAAAGTTTGTGACAAACAAAATGCGTCCCAATTGTGCAATTTTTGTATTTTCTTAATTTTTTAATAACAAAAAAAACTAAAATGAAATATTTAATATTTTCATTAATCCAAAAATATATTTAATATTTAAAATCTCAAAAATATATCTAAGACATTTAATATTTACTTACTCAAAAATATAATAACTACATAAAACTACGTAATGGATCTCCTCGTCAAGTTCTGATACGTCAGGTGTAGGTGACCTAGAAGTAGAAGCATGACTCAGCATGTAACCCATTTATGACATGAACTCCTCCATTCACCTATGAAAAGCCTCTTGAGCTAATCGTATTTGATATTTCTATGCTCTTGCCATTGCACCTGAAGTTCACCTCGAAGATCATGTAATTGTTTTTGTAGATCGTTATTCTCGCGGGAGGAGCTTATTATTATTGAAACTAAGGGTGATGCGCGGAATACGAATCTTCGCTGCATAAATGATAGCATATTGCGATCCTGGGCTGTAAACTCGTTTGTTTGGATGAACACCGCCAGCAGCCTCGAGAAATGTGGCACTCACCCTTCATTGTCGGCTAAGAGTCGGAATTGGGGAAGCGTTCATGAAGGAGTTGATCGCAATGCTCCTATAAAATAAAATACAAAACAATAAACTAATTGTTATTAAGATAAAAATAACCATTCACTTGAGGTCAAAAATACTCACCAATACTGATGTATACTAAATTTACATATTCATTCAAGTACAAAAAGATAGCATTTTGGCCCTAAGTATACTTAGTTGTCCACGAATTTATATTCTTTTTGTGTTTTGTATGAAATGAGATGAAAAAGAGAAGAAAAAGACATAAAAAAATATGTTTTTAAAGTTGCAAGATCAATGGTAGAAAGGGTGAGAAAAATTGGCTCAAAGGGCATCACGTTCATCTCAGCGAGGAGTAATTTTGGAGCCCACAACTTGGGCCACGGTTATGGCCATTGGAGGCTATGACCATAGCCACCTACTGCCCAAAATTTGGCACAATAATGGCAAGACAGAGGAGGGCCACTGTCATGGAGCTGATTGTGGCCATGCTGGAGGAGGCAATTATAGGCAGTAGCAGCGTGGCCACCTACAGAGTGAAGACAAAAGTGACGAAGAGTGAGAAAGTTGTAGGGACCAAGGCACATTCAAGCGGCATTTTTGTCAGTAATTTTTGTATGTTTTTTAGGTCATATATGGGCTATAAATACTCCTCATCTTTTCAAAATTTAGATAAATCATTCTATGGTTTTGTTCAAGAACAAAAAGGGGAATTTGAAGGTTGGGAATCCCATGAGGGCGACTTGTGGAGGCTTCTCTACATCAATTCTTCCTCTAATTCTTCACATTAGTGTTTGATTTCAATGTTCTATTTTTGCTTTTATTGCTTTATTGTGTTTTCTTTAATTATGGTAGCTTAAATCTCTTGTTAGGACTTAGAGATATAAGCTATTGATGAATGCTTGCTATTGAATGAATGGGTATTGTTTTTGTGTTTTTAATTTCTATATTTGAAGATTAATTTTAATGGGTTTTGTGATTTATGTTCTTAATTTGAATGATTGCCCATGTAATTGATTTATTGACTTGTTATGCTTGACGTTGATTGTGATTGGCCACCATAGTTGTAGTTTAGGTAAGCTAATTGAAGAATCAAGAGATGAAAGCTAGGTGAGGCCCACGAGCATTAAACTTGTGAGGTTTAGAATAGAGATATTGCTTGCCCATAATGTGTTCGATGGAATTCTTTAATGGTTAAGGAACCTAGTTTAGCTAATTGAGGCCTAAAAGACCCTTTTAGTAAATGTAGGTACGGCATAAATGACCTTGAGAGAGGCTTTATTTCTAGCTCGGTGGAGAGAACACTCATTTCTAAAACCCCCATTCATTTATATAGCTAGTAGGATTCTTTAGTAAAATCTCAAAACTCCTAAGGTTTTATCATTGATTGTTTACCTCTTTTCATTCTTAATTCTTTGCCCTTGTTAATTTTGCCTCTTTAATCAAAAATCCCAAAATCAACTCATGTTATTTATTGCTTCTATTTTACGAATTGATCACACTTATTAATAATTCCCTTGGGTTTGATATCCTTAGAAATACTCCTTGGTAAAACTACATCGATTCAAGTGCGTTTGCTAGACACCAATCAAGTTTTTTGCGCCGTTGCCAGGGAACGACGATACTAATTGTGAACTTTTCTTGTTTTTTTGTTTGATTGTTTGTTTTCCCTTTTCAATTGCAGGTATTTATGCTTTTAAGGTGTTCCAGGAGTTTGAAAGAGGAGGTTATCCCGTTGATTCCGAAAATTGAAAGATTGTGCAGGGAAAAACGGGCTAATAAAAGACTCAAAAGAATGGCCCAAATTCCAAGGCCTCAAGGTAAAACTGTGGAGGAAGCTAGAGTGGGGCAATTTTCAGGAGATGGCTTTGGCAACCCAATATCGGTTCGAATGAGTTTGAGAAATATCCAAAGGCCTGTGATTGGAGCTTCACCATCTTGTATAAAGTTGAGTCCAGCGGCAAGAAATTATGAGTTGAAGACCATCCACTTCAATATGTTGCCATCATTTCATGGCTTGCCATCGGAGGATGCACTCACCTTTTTTAGGAAATTTTATACCACCATCCAAACATTCCCTCTACATGGTTTGATAGAAGACGAGCTTCGGATGAGATACTTTCCTTACACATTGAAGGATATAGCCAAGACTTGGTTAATCAACTTACCAGAGGGATCTCTTGGCACTTGGGATGAGGTATATGAGAAATTTATGATGAAGTATTATTCTCCCCAAAAGACGGTTGAATTGAGGAACAAAATTTATTCATTTTCTCAATTGAAAGGAGAAACATTCCATGAGTCATGGGAAAGGTTCAATATGCTTTTAAGTCAATGCCCCCACCATTAATTTTCATTGACATTGCTCACTCAAATTTTTTTATGATAGACTAACGATGCATGGGCAAACCTTGGTGGATACCGCGGCGGGTGGATATTTTGGTGACAAGACGGTCGAGGAAGTCTATGTTGGGTTTCTTATGCGAATAAAAACATCAAACGCAGTGGAAAACAACTATATATCACACAAGAAACAAAGCAGGATCTATGTACACAAAATAATTGATCAAGGTCGAATATATATACCTTTTGACTTAGCCGAATTTCTTTTCTCCAAAAGCTGAAATTGTTGAATTGCTTCCTTTTAATTGTATTGAGTCGAATGCTATTGACAATAGGAATTGCCAAAAGATGACTCCCCTCTACTCTCACACACACACAAGATCGTTAATTAGGCTAATGTATGCTAGCACTTCTTTTAGAATCTCTATTCTAAAACTCACAAAGTAATTTTCTCTCTTTGAAAGTGACACTCACTAATTCAAATTTGCCTTGGAATCCCTTGAATGACAAGGTGTGCATCCTATTTATAAGCATATAAGAAGAACTAAATAAGTAGCACTAAGGAGCCAAAATTGCTCTTCCTATGTGCCGAATTCTTATCCTAGTCACACTAGAATTTGCTTTCCTTATCCTACAATAATAAACACTTCCTAATTAATTTTTTCACATACAAATTAGGGTTTTTATTTTCCTTGTCAAACAAGAATAAAACTCCTAATTAGTCATGAACTCTTAATTAGTAATTGCTTGTGCTGAATTCATCCTGGTCACAAAAAGGAAAATGATTCCTAAAAATTAGGAAAGAGGAGCCGAATTTCTCCCTCCCTTTTTAGGTTTGTATGTCGAATTTCCTCCCTCCAATTTAGGTTAGGAAAGGCCAAAAATCACATAGATTTTATTAATATTATTGAGTTTTTAATTATATGATACATTATCATAAAATAAATTACTCACATGGGCCGAGTTATGTCATACATAATTAAATAATTATAACTATGATAATTAATGATTCATATTAAAAGCACATTACATTAATGGACTATGTATTAAATCTTATTTAACACATAAATTATAAACCCTGAATCATTATTGATTAATCGAATTAATCATTTTAATAATTCAATTAATACAAAGAGAGAACCTTTGTAATCAATCCAGATCTATATTGTGTGCGATCCTGTAGGTTCATTTAATGTTGGCAATGAGCCTAAAATTAATTTAAAACCCATAAATCATAATTGGTCTCTAGCAATACATTATGATTACCCAAATTGAAATGAATGTTAATTACGAATCAACATAACCTAATTACAACCTTATACAACCGTTTGCCTCTTGATATAAGAATTAACATAAGGCATGGAATGAGTCACCCTTATTTATGCTAAAATATTTCCTTGATCTATAAGTAATCCTGACTAAGTCAAACAAATGATAACATTTATCCCTTCGTTTGGGTGTGGCCATACACTACTCAGTTTCACTAATCAAGTGACTAGTGATATCTTCTCTCTCTTCGAGAGTGACAATCTCTTCACTTCACTCATGTTTCTTAGCATGACTCATGGCATACCTAATCATACCCATGCTTGTTACTCATTACAAATAACGTTAGACGTATGTCAAAGTATACGAGAAATCACCCAAAAATCCATAGTGATTTCAGGTCGAGGGATTCAAGTATAAGTGTTGTATGAGAAATACTTATGACTTTTCAACCATGTAGTATTCTCATAAGCAGATCGATCCAAAACACTATTCTCTAGCATGTTCTTATATTATTTGATTCATATCTCATATCCTATGACTAGTAAAACATGATCATCTCACAGAGTATATACTAGTTTTAATTTATTGTCACTCTCATGACAATAATCGACTAAAGACATTTAGAATAGTATTCTTTTATGCTTCAAGGTTTTACTATCCAAATCACATATTTGATAACTTAAGCAGAACCACTATTCATGGTTATTTTATCAAATTAAACATGCACATGAATAATAATGAGATAAAAAAATGCCTCGTAATATATATAAAATATAATATGGATACAATGCATTGGGGCTAGGGCTTACACTAACATAGAGATCTCAGTAGTTATTCACTAGAGAAGTGTCGTACTGAGATGGCATTAGCGAGCCAATTTCAGAAGGGCCTGTTGCTAGGATATGCCATATTGGTGGCAGCTCTTGGATTGGAGATAGTGGAAAAGATTGTTGAGGCTGCGAAAGCCATTGAGTATGTTGATGAGAGACACCCAGAAGAAACTTTTAAAAAGAGTAGGACTGGAGGAACAATGATCAGGCATTAGAGTCAAGGTTAGAGTAGTCAGTTTGGGCAGAGACACAGTTTCTCCTCAGGACGACAGAGGCAGTATGATAATATTCAGAATGTTGGTATGGTGCATTTAGGCATACTTGCCGAGTTTTAGATTAGAAATTTGAGTGTTGGAGGCACAAGTAGGGGCCCGATTCCTTGATCTAGTAGGTGTGAGAAGAAAAACCTCGGGCAGTGTGGCAAGAAAAATGTAACTGTTATTTCTGTAGGCAATCAGGACACATGATAGCTGAATGTCCTCAACGACTTACTATTGAGTCCCAGACATGACAGCCTAGTACCTCAGGATCCTTTGAGGGTAACCAGTGGGTCCTGTTCCTTTTTGCTATTGTAGCACATTTGGAGGAAGTAAATTCCAATTGGAACTTTTACTATTCCTGAACTTCTGTGTATTTTGGAATGCACACTTTTGGAACTTCGGTGTAGTTTTGTAATTCTCTGTATGAATCCCTTTGAACCTCTAAGTATTTATGTATGCTTTGATATACTCATTGTACTTCGGTGAATTTATATATGTTTCTGCATTTGCTCCTTTGAACTTCTGTATGTTTTTATTACATATGGTTTGATTCTGGTGTTGTACGTTCTATGGTACATCACATTTTGTTGGCATGTTTGGCTAGTGATGTATTCGCTAGAAATCCTTTGAAGGTCTATCACTTCTGAGTAGCCATGTCTTAGCTAATCTGTATCACATGATGGTGTGATTGCCATAAGCTTGAGTTGGAAGCTGTTATTAAGATGTTAGACGTGGAGAATATGATGTTACCCTCGGTATGAATTGCATTTGACTTGGTATGTCACTTTGAATCGCTTTGCATAGAGGGTGTGCCTTTGATCGCTGATTCAGAGCAAATCCTGTTAGCGCGTTAAATATGTGAGTAGTTGGGACATAAAGAATGTTCGCTTGTGTTGGTGAATTGTATTTGGCTTTAGGCCAACCCAGAGTCTCAAAGGCTTGAAAATGAATTTGGGAGATGCATTAAAATCTTCTCTCGAATGAGAAGTGAATTCATGATGGAAGTATAGTACGGTGTTAACCTGATAATGGTGTCACCATATCGAATGACCCCAGTGGAATAAAAGAAATTGGAGTTTTATTTGTTTAATGCTTCTTCATTATTTCTGAAGTGGAAAGAACAAGAGGAGTTAATTGTATGATCCAAGCCATACGAACAGAGCTCCAGAGGTGTTGAAAAGTATTTGGTTAGTGCACTAATGTTTGCTTCACCCTGAGTTCTAAAGGTTCTACGATGTAGTTTGGTATGTCCAGAGTTATTTAAAATTAGGAGGTGTTGTTTGATGTTGTATTTGTATGATGAAAATTTGGAGAATTTAATGGATAAAAGAAGGATATTCAGTTCGATAATCAGTGAGAATGACTAAGGAGAATGGTTGAAAAAACTCTCTGTCATAGAATAAAAATGGCATTGGGACTGTAAGTGTGTATGAAAGTTTGACGGTATGACTAAGAATCATATGTCTGGAGAAACTGTAAAATAAATCTAGAAATGGTGAACGTCAATTTAGGAGTCATATTTGGGTGTTATCAGGAGTGAGACTTTTGATGACTATGGATGTAATCCAAATCAAATTGTAAATTTGAGGATTGATTTATGGGTTCGATGCATTTGGACTTTGAACTTGAGTTGTTAGAAGAGTAATTTCTGGGAATCTCTTTAGCCATCTTTGTTGATATTATCTATATGTATTCTGTTCCTTTTGTGCTCTGTAACTGTAGTTGGAGTTGGATTTGTAGTTGTATTCTAAACCTAATAACTCTGTCAGATAATGTCTAGTCCATTCTCTTTTACTCTGTGTATTTGCCTATCTGTTGGAACCTATGTATTGTGATCTTTGATAAGTGTCTGAGTGGTAATCTCTGACACATGACTTTTGGCTTTGATACTATGAACCTTTGACCCTTTGTACTTTTGTATCATTTGGTATTTTAAGTTATGTTCCTTAAAAATTTCGTTCCAAACTCGTTAATCTTGGCTGATGGTATAAAGGTTAGACTCGGTTCGAAACTATACTAAACTAGTCGTCATTCCAGATGTAAGTCGTTGATAGAGCAATACGTAGGTTGTAGATTGTTGTGTAGCAAACAACCAAATTTTGTCGAGTGTCTGTGGAAGGTCTGAAGGGGCTTCGCTTTCATTAGTTGTGATTGTGATTCTGTTCTTGTCTGACTCTGTCGATTTGTAAGTTTGCACCATTTGTCTCAGTATCTGCATATTTTTGTGCCATCTGTATTTGCATTTGCATGGTATGTATTCTCTCTGTCTTTCTGTATGTTTGAGTACCAATAGTTTTGTACATTAGTTGGGTAACAACTAATTTCGCTATGAGTGTTTTGTTAGAGTTATGGATTATGACCTAATTTGGAGACTTAGGCTTGATTCTTGAGATTTGGATGATATAGTTTGAATAGAGTGAAGATTAGAGCCATATTAGCATCATGTATACCTATGTAATCCTTTTGATCTGA
>CAODLS010371692.1:0-45296 GCA_948243855.1 Flueggea neowawraea
AACCACTCTAAATCTTGGTGTTCATTTTCTCTCTTCTCAACTCTCACAACTTCAATCAAGGCAAGACCCAAAATTCAACCAACATGTTGTTTCTTTTTTTTTTTTTATAAATGTTAAATAACGTTTTTGATTTTTAATCAATTAACTACTTAAATAGTAGTGTTATTAATGAGTAAAACAAGTGATAATAAATTGAAAGGCTTATGTCACGACCCGCTTCTGAACCATGACTGGCGTACGAGACAAACCGAAATGGAGGCTTGACCCATCTCGTACAAGCCTCAGAGATTTAGATATACTACCTAACTGGTTTATTTTAAAATGTTTATTAAACAAATTTTATAACCGTAATAAAATATTTCCTACTGTTAATAAAATAATTTCAATAAAACAAATTATGGATTTATTAAAACAAATGTGAGTATAAATATAATAGTAATTAAACCAAAAGTCAGATTTGAAAATTATACCAAAAAGCCCAACAGTCTATCGGTGTGGAGCTCTAAAAGAAAGCCGAAGAAGCCTAACCAAAAGTCATCGCTAACCAAATCAAACGACACCTCATTTAGTATCCGGGTGCCGAAAAGTTGCCGAGAGCAAAAGAATCACATGAAAGGTTAAAATCATAGATATACAGAAAAAGAAAAAAGGGGTGAGAACCCAATGAGGAATGCCACTCCAGAATGCCTCATACGTGCCTTACAAAGACTGTTTTAAAAACATTTTAAAAATATTGCATGCAAGTATAGCCAGATATACATATAAGTATACACACTATATATAAGTAATAGTGTTTTCAAAATCCATTTCAAAATCGTTTACAGGTAGAGCAAACAACATGCACAAAAATATCATGATAATAGTCATAATACAAGAATCAAAATCATATTACCAATGATATGAGACCAAACCAAAGGTATGCATGAAGAACCAAAAGAAAAGGTGATGTGGTTAGCGACAACATCCAAAATATAAAATAGGCGTGGCATCTGCCACTAATCAAAATCAAATCATGTGTCGGGCCAGTGCACATGGCTACCAACATCCCTAGTAGCTGGGCCTCGACAAAGTATTGGTAAACCAAAGACTACGTACCCCGTATGTAAGCGTCCCATATCAGAAATAAACCCATACTAATATAATATAATATAATACAAAAGTATAGGCATTTAGATCAAAATAAAAAACAGAGAGATATATATATGCCAAAAGATTTTTTTTTATCAAAAATCAATAGCAGAGATCATAAATTAGAAATAGGGTGAAAACATATAATATATTTTTTTATTTTTCAAAAACATCAGAAACAGAGGAGTAGTATAACAATTACCATTTTTTAGAAACCGAGTTATTTTTTCGAAGATTATCATATAATAAATTTATCAATTTAGCCAATTTTTAGATTAGTTCATTTTCAGAAACATATCACAACACATAAAAATGATAGGATTTAAGAGGCACCGCCTATGTGTCTAAAGCTGTCGTCTAGTCATCTGGACGCCGTGTCAATAATCCAATCACTAATCGAAGGTGGATGGCTAGCCACCTCAAAGACGCAACAGAGTTGAAATAATGATATCATAAACAAAGATATATAAAAAATTGATCAAAGTGGAATGCTCGTACTATAGCTGTACTGAAATGCCTGTAAATGCATTTGCAGACTCAAACGCTTGAACAAAACCCAAAACCCTTTTTGGACGAAAGCCTAACATAATAAATCAAATATTACACATCGGTGTAAAGTTACACTTTAGTCCCGAGACTTGGAAAATTACCAACTAGTCCCCAAAATATTTCAAATTTATAAATTAGTCCTCCAAATAATTCAAGTACCCAAATAAGTCTCCAAATATATCAAAAATTCATTTTTAATTCGTAAATGCAAAATATCCTATTTGGTCCTTAAATAGAAAATTACCCAAATAGTTCAACTTTCAATTTTTATCGGTGAAAAAACCAATCGTACACATTGGTCAATCTTAACCTCAGGAGCATGAATATACAATTTTTTTTTTGCCAAAAACAACTCCAAATTTCCAAATTTGAAGAAAAATCCGTCCAAACCCTAACCCACTTCAAGAACTCATCAAATCTTTCGATTCAAAGCTTGAATCATATTCATTCAAGTCCCTTTTAACCTATTCTAGCATCCTCTAACATCCATTTCATCAAATACAACTAGAATCAAGCTAAATCTTCAAAACTGTCACGCACCAAACCCATGAATCAAAACGTGATTTAATGCAAAAATGGAAGAAGGGAAGTGATTAGAGACGTGTTCTTACACCTAAGATTTGAGAGGAAGCAATGAGAGAGAGTTCCATAAGTTTCTGAGAGAGATTTGAGTGGAAAAATGAGTGAAAATGTTTTTCAAAGGCAACATACGTCTTTCTCAATCACAACGTACGTCTTGGGGTCACAACGTGCATCGCCAAGTGCAAAACGTACATCGTATGGTCAAAAGTGCGTCCAGGAGCCTCGAATCTGATAAATTACTGCACAACGTACGCCTCATAAAAGATAACGTATGTTGTGCATGATCAACGTACGTTTGAACTACTTCAATGTACGTTGAGCCCCCCAGATAACGTATGTCACACTTGTTTCTAACGTATGTTGTAAGCACCTCAGCCCACGTACTCAATGTTTCTTGCTTCATCGCATGTGTCAGATCATTCCAAAGGTTCGACAACACCAAACCTTACCAAAATATCATCATTAAACATCAAATCATCACCCAAATCATTAAATCATCATAAAAAACACTCAAGAACTGAAATCGAACAGAAAGCTACATGAATCCAATCAGAATGGGCGATATATTACTTACTTCTCCCTTCAAAAGGAATTCGTCCTTAAATTTCCAAAATAGTTTTGGTCAAACCTAAAATCCATCTTAAGTCTCCAAAATAAAACCTAAACCAAAATCTCAATTCCCATTGGAAAAGTGTGGCCAATGCTCACTAACACTAGGCTCACTCAGCCCATATGCAAATATGTAGAGATAGAAACAAAAACTAATGCAAAAGCAGAAACAAAGGTACAGAGACTGAAATGCAGAGTTAGAAACAAAGACGAATAGACAGATTTGCAAAAATGGAAACAGAGACAGAAATACAGAGATAGAACAAAAAATACATAAATAAGATGTAAAGATACATAAACAAAGATGCAGGGACAACCCAATGATGTAGAGGAAGAAACAAAGAATATAGCCTACAAATCGGTTAGATCAAAATTACCACATCTTATCCTTGGACTCCCAAGTGGTCTCTCCCTCTGAAAGAGGTCTCTAAACAATTACTAGTGAAGTGATCCCGCTCATTATCATGCACTTCTCATTCGAACATTATTCTCATATTTATCGTTTCACAATATCGAGTCATAAACTTCATCAATCAAGGTCATTTGAAATTAACTATAGTTTGGTATCCAACCCCATTACAGAGATTACAACAATTAAATCCAAAATTCAAATGCAATTGATCATCAAATGTCTAAATCCAACAGCTCCTCTGATATGCATATTTTCATAGTCAAATCAAACTAAACTAACCCCTAGTTAGTCCACATACCGAAAATTAGATTTGGGTAATATCCAACATTATAATCATTGGTACCATATAGGCCAATCAGTAAACTGATTCCAACTAAATTCCTCAAACAAAATTTAATTCGCTATAATGATCATATCTAGCTGACACCGGTTTCAAATTCATAAGTTCCATTGGAACTGAAATTTGCAAACCAATCTACCATGTGCTCAAATATAAGTACCATAAACATTTAATTCCAAACAAAATATCATCAATTTCCAACAATAGGATTGGTCATTTAACCATAGGCAACTATAATCATGATCAAAGGAAGCCGTCAATTGTATTTATCATGAATTGATAGTTAAATGTCGTCCTTATACCTGTCTATTGACTCGTATGTCGAGTATCGACCTATATTTACCATGTATCATATATAATTCTCTAAGTTATCATATATCATACATCATGAATTTTGGTAATATCAAAGCATCTATCCTTTAGATCCATCCATCCATACGAATAACAAATTTCCAAAATCAACTATCGAAATTTTCATCATGCTATATTCTGTCTCTCAAAACTTCCAAGTTCTGATCAATTTATTATTCGAAGATATTCTAATTCGTATAGAGTGTAGCTAATCTCCAAACAATATACAGTCTTCAAGTTATACAAACACTTATCATGAATTCAAACATGGTTCCTCAAATCGAATTTATGCTTGATTCCATTTACATATATACTTATATCATCCTAGTATCAATTATGTCTCAAACTCCAAATATCTCCACAGCTTGGCTCATTACATAACCTTATCAATTTAAGTCTCCAAACAAAAAAAAAATTCCCAAATTAATCATAGAGGTGTTGACCCAAACTCTGCTAATGTTCTAGCCGATCAGAGCTAGACACACAAACATGCAAACGATACAAAATGTACACATTTAATTACAATTACCAAAAATACACGTGCAAAAATAGAAAGCATTGATGTACTCATTGATAGAAACAAAGAGCAAAGCTGAGAAATTCATATCCAAAAGCATAGAGCACTAATGCTCCCTCCAAAAACATGTTGAGTTTTACCATCAATGGATTGTAGTGTAATGCCATGACTCAGAACACATTCACAAAGGAATGAGGTATGACATGCCAGAATCTAAAGCTAATCTTTAAAATCAAATGCATCGTATAACCTTAATATAACCATTACAGAGAAATCAACTATCACTATCCCATCTTATCGATGCCTACCACCAAAATCCCGAAGCCTGATATTTTTCAACAAAGTCGCCAAAATTCAATTTCGAATGCAAACACAATCTATTGGTATCCATAGGAAATCAAAGAATATATCAAAGACAAATGTTATTGTCAAGAATAAACCATCATGTGTTCAAAAACAAATCAAATCAACCTTGTGGATTATTTCATCTAATCATTCATCTTGTTTCATCAGATTTTTCCAGCAATATCATCAAGAAATAATAAAATTTCCATTATCAATGTCAACATAAATCATTATATCTCAAGACCTTTTATCAATTCTGATTCTCTCATGTAGTGGTTACATGAGCTCAAATACCCAAAATTCAATAAATCAAAGCTTCAAAGTTACTAGTCAAACACACCTATTTCCTCAAATTTACTCATAATTTGATCTACCATTCAATCTTGAATCCATAAAGTTTGACCTCATTGAGGTGTCAACCCTTCAAATAATTACATTAGCAAATCCTACCAATCCGAAGTGTCACCTACCTAGGGATAACCAGAGATGTGACCATTTTCCTAAAAATGCTTCTCTAGGTAGATTTTTCTCATACATTTCAAGAGTACTTTTTACCTTAAAAGTATATTTTTTCTTAAAGTCGTCAAAACAAATCGTCATAACTTGTCTCAAAACAAATCTTGCGCATCTTTTGCAAATACTTTATATTTCAAAAACCAATCTCCCAAAACCGTCAAAATGTAAAGGATAAAATATATTTATATATGGTTAAACTTGTGGTTTCCGTTACAAATAATTACCTTTAGTAAAATTATTTCATATTATATTTTTAAAACCCATTTGAAAATTCCCCTTTCTAATCTAATACAAATTTAACAAATAATGATGCTAAATAAATCAAAGGAAACCACGTATGAAAAGGAATTTCAAAAAAATTCAAAAATATGTTTGCACGAAAACCACCAAATAAATTCATGCTTTAAGTAGTTGAAATTTTCATAACATAGGAATAAGTTCAAAATTATAAACCCCGTCAAATTTTAAAATGCATAGTAGTTTAAAGGTCACTTAGCCTAAAACCACTATTCTAGTGTACCTAACATCAAACTTCATTTTTCAGAAACCAAAATTGTGGCAACTAATAAACCAAGATCTTTCTCTAATTTTCATTCTTTTACAAACTGATTGCCTTCGACACTCTGATCAATAATATTACTCTGATCAATTATATATGGGATATACTCTAAACCAATTAAAAGGGATCGTAAACATCAAAAAAATTCAATTCCTTAAAGTATGAAATATTCGTCACCAATCACCACAAGACTTATCCGCTCATTTCTAAAAACGTATTACACCTTTCAATAGTTCTAAGCCCCTGTGCTTATCAAATCAATACATTTTTCCTATTTCTTAAATTCTCCAAATTTAAATTATCACCAATATAGACAATGACAATTCGATGTCAACTAATGGTATCCAATTTAAAGAACAACTGTTCTCATTACCACTAATTAAATCATTTATCCTCAGAAAATATGTCAGCAAACTCTTTTGCCACTGAATTACCTGAAATCTCAACTATCAAGATATGGAACCTCTAACCATGCCCTTCTACCAATTATACCATCAACCTAGATTATCTGGCAAAGCCTAATGTAATAGACGTAGTCATGGCAATATACCGAACAAACATGTAATAAGAAGTTTATAGATGCAAACATATTAGATAATCTTGGTGACTCGCAACGTTTAGCCATATCTACAAAGATATTAGACAACCGACGAGAAATCGCATATGCACACCAAAATGCAAACGATAGCCATAGTACCAAAACAGTAGTTAGAGTATCAAAACAAAGTCAAAGCACCAAAATGAATTCATTAGCTTATGCAGAGGCAAATAAAAATGACTCGATTCAAGAATACCTATGCACTATAACCGACCCAGAGTAACAAAAACCTAGGCTCTGATACCACCCATTTTCGGACCATGACTAGCGTACAAGACGAACCGAACCAGAGGTTCGGCCCATCTCGTACTAGCCTTGTGATTAAGATTAGGTGCTTAAGCTTGAAGGGTAGAATAGGTTTGCTTTGTTTACTTCCTCGCAAAACAAAAAGGTCTTGGTTTTCTTGTTTTGGCCAGTTAAGAACAAGGTGTAGAAGGTTTCTTGTGAGCCTAGAAAACAAGAAGGTGTAATAGTCTTCCTCCACTCGCAAGTGAGGATGTTTTTAGCGGATTCAAATTCTCTAGTGAGCTAGAGGAATGAACGTAGGTCAAAAAGGACCGAACCACTAAAAATCAAAGACTTCTTTCTTCTATCTCTTCATTCTTTTATTATTCTTAAGTTCATTCAGTGTGGTTGTGTCTTGGATTAAGTTTCTATTTTGATTTTGACATAGTGTTTAAAATATTCTAAAAAGTTTTTAAATTTCCAACTTAAATCCAATTCACCTCCCTCTTAGATTGCCATATTGGGCTTACAATTGGTATGAGAGCTTGAGTGCTCAAATTTAAGGCTTAACCATCTTGAGTTTAAAGATCCAAATGGAATCCTTGGGAGATATATCTAGATATGAAGGTTTGTCTATTAATAGAGCTCCTTGCTTTGATGGCACCGAATATGTGTACTGGAAGACCATAATGATGATATTTCTCAAGTGTGAAGCTGAGAAAGTTTGGGATGTAGTGGAGACTGGCCCATATGTGCCAAAGAAAATAGAAGATGGAGTTGAAACGCTCAAGCCAAAGGCGTAATGGACAGATTATGATAAGAAGATGGTGTGTTACAACAATAAGGCAATGCATATCTTGTTTTGTGCTCTAAGAAAGACCCAATTCAAAAAGGTCCAGCAATGCTCAATAGCACACAAAATCTGGAGGCCTTGGAGATTACATATGAAGGCACTTCATATGTTAAAAAAACAAAGTTTCATTCCTTGTTCATAAGTACGAATTGTTCAAGATGAAAGAAGGAGAAGGCATTTAAGAGATGTTTGACAGGTTTAGTGACATCTTGAATAGATTGAAGGCACTTGGAAAAACCTGCTCCAATTCAAAACTTGTGAGGAAGATCTTGAGAGCCTTGCCAAAGTCTTGGGCCTCTAAGAAAGATGCTAACTTAGAAGCAAACGATCTCAACACACTAGCTTTGGAAGAATTGCTTGGTTCAATTCTTACACATAAGATGAGTTTACATGAAGATGAAGAACAATCTTCAAAGAGTGATAGAAGAAAAGGAATGGCTTTAAAGTTCAAAGTTGTTGAAGAATCTGAGAATGAAGAAGAAGAGGAGATTAATGGTGAAGAGATGGCAATGTATGCTAGGAGATTCAAATGATTCATAAGAAAGAACAAGCATTGGAAGAAGAGAAAATATCAAATCTCAAAGGAAGAATCTAAAAAGGACTTCAAGAAGGATTTCAAGAAGGACTTCAAGAAGGACACCTCAATCACTTGTTACAAGTGTAACAAACCTGACCATATGAAGCAAGCATGCCCTCTTGCCAAGAAACACTCCAAGTATTCAAAGAAGAAAAAAAGGAAAGGCAATGAAAGCCACATAGAGTGCCAGTGATGACAACAGCTCAGAAGAGGATGAAGAAGTAAAGGAAATGGAAAATTTGTGTCTAATGGCCATTGAAAATGAAGATCAAAGTGAAGATGACAGTGAGGTAATTTAAAATTTCACTCTAGATGAATTGAATGATGCATTTAATGAAATACATGATGAATTTCAGAAACTAGGTGCCAAGTATGTTGCTTTAAAGAAAAGTTTAAATGATATTGGTTTGAAAGTGAATGTTTTGAGTAAAGAGAAAATGGCTTTGATTGAAGACAACTTGCTTTTAAAGAAAGAAGTTGAAAATTTTTCAAATATTGCTTACAAGCTTACAAATGTGAAAGACAACCTTGAGAAACTACTTGAGTTTCAAAGACAATCTCTATCCAAACATGGTTTGGGATAAAACTCTTTCGCACCTATAAAGTCTTCTAAAATCGTGTTTGTAAAACAAGGTACTATAGCTGACAATGCATGTACATTTTATGGTGATCATGGACACATTGCTTATTCTTGCAAATGAAGATTAATTAAGAATGTTGGAGCCAAAAGGATTTGGGTTCCAAAAGGAACAATCATTCCCAAATTAGTTAGAACTAACCTACAAGGACCTAAAAAGGTTTGGATACCAATTTTAAAAGCTTGATATGTTATTGTAGGTGTGTTTGAGAGCAAAAGAAAAGAGAAATGTGTGGTACTTAGATAGTGGTTGCTCTCACTATATGACAAGAGGTAAAGCAATGTTTTCTCAACTCAATCCTAAAAGTGGAGGCTATGTGACCTTTGGTGACAATGCAAGAGGTCAAATTGTTGGAGAAGGTAAGATAGGTAAGCTTTATAACCCTACTATTGACAATGTGTTACTTGTTGATGTTGAGTTCAGTTTTGATGATGATGAATGCAAAACATGCATGAAAAAGGTGCAAAGTTGTGAACTTGCTGATATTCGTCAGTAAGGTACCTTAATGATCATTAAAGTCCGTTAAGGAATGTCAAAATGACAACAACAAACACTAATGGACTAGCAACATGCCTTATATGCCAATAATGCGCACTAATGAAGGAACAATGTACCTTGGTAATACTCTGATGTTTTGGAATTCTTATGGACAACACTAAATTGCGCTAATGATGAAGAATGCACGTTATCAAAGTAGTGTTCAGAATTGTTTGAAATACCAAGTTGAAGGAACGTTGATGGTATGAAGAACGCCTGCTGTTGATTAAAGGTGCAATCTTTGAAGAACAAATCAACGCACGTTAGAGATGAACTATGCACGTAGATGGAGCTTTAGATGAAGACAAATATGAGATGCTCCTCGGTATTTGAATCAGAATATTCTTTGAGGTGCTGACGTGGATTTCACAGGAGCAATCTTGATTAAATATGTCAATGCACATAGAAAAGGTAGCAATGCACGTTGATGAACATCTGAATGAAATTTCATATTCTGGAATGAGGAACAAGGCACGCTGATCATTCAACAATGAGCACTGAAATGTTGATCAACGCATGCCAATGAGCATCAAGGCACGCTAATGAAAGTAGTCATTAAAACAAAAGTGATACAACTTCAACAACACACGATGATGGCCAACAACACGCGTTGATATTCTATGCATACTTGAAGAATGCGCGTTAATAGGTAACAACGCACGCTAATGATAGTGACGTCAATTAAAACATAATTTTCCATTCTCTCACAATGGCTACTTCGAGGCTCCAACGGCTATATTTCTAAAATTGGCTATAAATAGACGTCCTAAGATAGAAAAGAAGCACGAGATACCCTTGCTTATTCACTTTGTATCTCTTCTCTACCTTTCAAAACCATTTGAGATATTTACTTGCAATCTTATTGTTGGGTTGGTGTGAACTTTAATCTGCTATGTCTTTGGTTGACTTTTGTATCAAGAAAGGTTGTTTGTTTGAGGTAGATAAGTTTTCTTGGTGTGCCTTAGAAAAACAAGAGTGGTTACTAGTGAGCCTTAAAAAAACTAGAGGTGTAGGTTTTCTAGTTTGTTACCTATAAAAACTAGAGGTTTGGTTTGCTTGTTTTGTCCTGAAAATAAGTGGGAATGATTTTCTAGTTGAGCCCACAAAAACTAGGGATTTGGTTTGCTTGTTTTGTCCTTAAAATAATGTGTAACAGTTTGCTTGTTGATCCCACAAAAAAAGTGTTGCAAATGGTTTTCTCCACCCGAAAGTGAGGAGATAGTGGATTGAAATTCTCTAGTTGATCTAGAGGAGGTGACGTAGGTCAAGGAGATTTGAACGACCATAAATTAGATTTGTTCTCTCTTTCCTTACTCTCTCTCTCTCTTACTTACTTTGCATTTGCATTTGATTTACATTGTTGTGTGTGGATCAGATCTTTGATTTTAAGTTACTTTCCTATTTAACTTTGATTTTAGTTTATAAGAACTTTGTTATTGGTTTTAGTTTACAAAAGGATTTTCAATAAAGTTTTCAATTTACTAAAAATCCAATTCACCTCCATCTTGGAATGTCATTCCTATTGGTATCGAGATTTTCAATTGATGGGTTGAAGCATAATCTTCTTTGTATTAGCCAATTTTGTGATAAGAATTACAAAGTAGTGTTTGAGCCTAACAAATGCATTGTTCATTATGTTGCTGGAAATATTTTATTTATTGGTTTAAGGAAAAACAATATTTATGTTATTGACTTGTTAGATTGAAATTCCTTCAATGAGACTTGCTTTTTGGTTATGAACAATGATGCTTGGCTTTGGCATAGAAGGTTAGGATATGCTAGCATGAATACCATTTCAAAACTATCTGAAAAGGATTTAGTGAAAGGGTTGCCAAAAATCAGATTTGAAAATGATTTGGTGTGTTGATGCATGTGTTAAAGAAAAGCATTCAAAATCATATTTTCAAAGCCAAAAACTTGATTTCTACCACAAGACCTTTAGAGCTTTTGTATATGGATTTGTTTGGCCCTTCCAGTAGTCTAAGTCTTGGCGGAAAAGCTTATTGTTTTGTGGTTGTTGATATTTTTGAAGATTTACATGGGTTTACTTTCTTGAATATAAAAATGATGCATTTCATGCATTTGCATCTTATAGCAAAAGAGTCCAAAATGAAAAAGGCTACACTATTACCTCCATTACGAGTGATAGAGGTGAAGAATTCTCATGTGAGCCATTTGAATCCTATTGTGAGGAGCATGGAATTTTGCACAATTTTTCCTCTGAACAAAATGGAGTTGTTGAGAGGATAAATAGGACATTGCAAGAAATGACAAGGATAATGCTAAATGAGAATAATTTACCAAAGTATTTTTGGACTGAGGATGTAAATACAACATGCTATACAATTAATAAGGCTTATGTGTGATCCATACTCAAGAAAGCTCCTTATGAGTTATGGAAAAATAGAAAGCCTAACATATCCTACTTTCATGTGTTTGGTTGCAAATGCTTTGTTCATAACAATGGGAAATATAACTTAGTAAAATTTGATGCCAAATTAGATGAGGGTATTTTTCTTAGATATTCTTCTATTAGTAAGGGTTATATAGTCTATAACATAAGGCTCAAAAAGGTTGAAGAATCAATTCATGTTATATTTGATAAAACTAACCATTTTGTGCCAAGTGTGGATGATGATGATTATAGACCAGGTATTAGAGACACAATGAAAGATTTAAACATCAATGAAAGTAGAAATGATCCATTTCAGCAAAGTCAAGAAGAGTTCAAGGATGTGGAGAATAAGGATTTGCCTAAAGAATGGAGATATGCTAATCACATCCAAAGGACCTCATTATTGGAGATGCATCAAAAGAAGTTACCACTAGAGCTGCCCTACAACAAATTGCTAACTTTGCATTCATATCTCAAGTGGTACCAAAGAAGGTTGATGATACATTAGAAGATGATTATTGGATCCTATCTATACAAGCGAAGCTAAACTAATTTGAAATGTGGGAACTAGTTCCAAGGCCAGATGGAGTCATGGCAGTAGGAACCAAATGGGTGTTTAGAAATAAAGAAAATGAAGAAGGATAAGTGGTCACAAAAAAATCAAGATTAGTGGCTCAAGGATATTTTCAAGAAGAAGGCATAGACTTTGAAGAATCCTCTACATCAGTGGCAAGATTGAAAGCTATATGAATTATTCATGCGTATGCTTGCTACAAGGACTTCAAGTTGTTCCAAATGAATGTAAAGAGTGCTTTCTTGAATGGATATATCAAGGAAAAGGTGTATGTGGAGCAACCTCCTAGATTTGTTGATCTTCACCATCCAAACCATGTGTACAAGCTAAAAAAGGCTCTATATGGACTAAGACAAGCTCCTAGAGCTTGGTATGAGAGGTTGAGTCAATTATTATTAGACAATGGTTTTAGTAGAGGTAAAGTGGATAATACTTTATTTACTTTGCATAAAAATGATGATTTACTTTTGGTTCAAATTTATGTTGATGACATAATATTTAGTGCTACTAACAAATCCTTGTGTGATGCGTTTTCCAAGATAATGGAAAAGGAGTTTGAGATGAGCATGATGAGAGAGCTAAACCACTTTCTCGAACTGCACATCAAGCAACTAAAGGAAGGCATTTTCATAAATCAAAGTAAGTATATTAGTGATATGCTTAAAAAGTATGGAATGGAAGGTGCCAAGTCTTTACCAACTCCTATGAGCACAACAACAAAACTCACCAAGGATGAGCAAGGCAAAAGAGTAGATGAAAAGCTATACAGAGTTATAATTGGATCTTTCCTTTATCTTTCTAGTAGTAGGCCAGATATAATGTTTAGTGTTTGTTTATGTGCATATTTTCAGTCTTGTTCAAAAGAATCTCACTTGATTGCTGCCAAAAGAACTTTTAGATATTTGATTAGTCCTAGGAATGTAGGCTTGTGGTATCCCAAGAATGATTGCTTTGATTTAGTTGGACATAGTGAGGCTGATCATGCAAGAAGCCAATTAGATAGGAAAAGCACCTTGGGTACTTGCCAATTCTTAGGAAATTCACTAATGTCTTGGTTCTCAAAGAAGCAAAATTGTGTTGCACTATCCACTACTGAATCTGAATATGTAGCAGCTGGCAGTTGTGTAGCTCAAATTTTGTGGATCAATCAACAAATTTTGTACTTTGGAATTGTGTTTTCAAAGGTTCCAATTAAGTGTGATAATACTATTGCTATTAATATTTCTAAAAACCCAATTCAGCACTCTAGGACTAAACATATAGATATAAAACATCATTTTATTTGTGATCATGTCCTCAATGAAGATATTGAACTTGAATTTGTTCCAACAACTGATCAGCTTGTTGAATTTTGACAAAATCCCTTAATGAAAAGAATTTTATTTCAATTCATAGGCATATTGTAATGTGTGACTTGAATGAATTTTGATTAGTTATATTTATATTATTTTGTGTTCATTTGCATTCATGTATGCATATATATTAAAATGATCTATGTGCAAAATGAAATCACTGAAGTTGGAAAGAACGAGGTTCTAAGTTTTGGTTTCTACAACTATATTGTACACATTAAATATGGTATAACGCACACAGTTGGTGGCCTGATGTTTCTGGGATTATTAGTCTTGGCTTCTAAGTACATTGCAAAGGTATTATGTATGTAGATCATCATGTTCTTTCAATGGAAAAAAATTTGGGTTTGTGATATGCACGATGGAGAGTGTGGTAAGCACATAGATGGTCATGGTCAGCTACTAAAAATTATCTGGATTTATTTTGTGTGCATTATATGGTGTATTTTGTGCCTTATCGAGGATGGAATTATTTCTGAGTATCAGGTATGGTGATACTAAGTGCATTGTATGGCAATAAGGTGCATAGTATGAGAAGCAGAAGCACTGGAATTAGATATTTATGTAGTACGTATGTAGAAGAGGATAGAAAGTACATAGTACTGAGATGAATGGTCGTGGGAAAAATGATCCAGGCACATTATGTCCAAATAGAAGTTGGTTTTGTGTGCTTAATATGAGAAAAAGGCATGTAGATGCCGTTTTGTCTCTTCTGCGTATAAAACATGGTACTATAGACGTGGAAGTTTATGCCATTTTGAAAAACAAGCAACCAGAATTCCTTTAAGCCTCATCTGTGTGCGTAGAATGCAGTAATATGCACTTAATATTTCTTACCTACATAAAAACCCAAAATCACCGTTTCCCTCTCCTTTCTCAATCCAAACTCAAAACTGAAATTATATTCCTACTCAGATTTTCCCACGAAATTGAAACTTCCCTCTCACTCAAAATCAAAACCCAATCACTCTCAAACACTTTCAAGCAATTTCTCTCTTAGATTTCCCAATTTCCAAAACCCTAGCGCACTTACCAAACCATAAACCTTATACAATATCCCAAATTCAAATGGCATTGAAGAAGAAGACAAAAGTTTGAACAAATACGACTCATGATAAGCGTGCTCCTAAGAAGGGTGAATCATTTAGAGGAGTGAAGAGGCCATAGGATACTCAAGAAAATCAAGCCTTTACTAAACAATGTATTCATGTAACTTCCCATTCTAAGAAGTTGAAAAAGAATAAGGGTGTGGTCATTGAAGAAGAGTAAAGTTTTCAGACTCTAGGATTTTTTATTTTCATTCTTTGAATGAAGGAGGATTGGAAATTAAATAAGATTTCAGTAGGTTTGGAATTACAAATTTCTGTGTAGTTGCAGATCACTACTAACCAAAAATGGTGAAAGAATTTTATGCAAATGCTAGGATGTGGCTAAACAGGGATGAGAATGATGTTATTGGATATGCAGATATAGGTGTAAGAAGTAGAATAAATGGCTCTGAATTATTGATTGGCGAAGCTCTACTGCATGAATTGTTTGGATTGCCTAAGAGAGCCTCCCTGGTAAAAAGAGAAAAAGGAGTAAAAGAATTTACGATGAGAAAGCTAACAAGATTGCTATAAATCTTGAAGAAATCAAGAAAATCATGTTAGACAGAGATAGAGTGGTGAAGGTTGAAGCCAAATTACTAGATCAAAACGATTTTGGAGCTAAATGGAAAATGGTCCACTTGGCTTTTGCCAAAATCCTTTACCCAAAGTCGCACACACAGTCTCCTCTCACAAATTAGGACATGATTATGATGTATCTATTGATGAATAGAATGGAGATTAATTTTGCCTATATGGTGGTTGATTGAATATTGGAGAAGGTAAAGAACTTCAACCTACCTACATTTAAAGTGAATGATCGACAGAAGAAGGAAGGTATGCCGTTTGTCAGCCACCTCACAAAGATTTTCAACACCTTGATATGAGTTTTGGAGGATATGAATCGGTGCAAGTGTTGGAAACTCACAAGATCATAACAAAATCTCTCAGAGGAATGAGATTGCTCAAAATAGTAGGGATAGGCTATGTTATCCAGCCATACCTGAGAGAATCTGATATTTTGTATCATGAAAGAGACAAGAAACCTATGCCTAAAAAACATGATATGATCTTTGTGAGAAGGAAATGTGAACAGTAGAAGGAAAATGTTGAAGAAGAAGAGATGGAGAGAGAAGAAGAAGTTGAACATGAAGAAGATGAGCCACCTGAAGTATAAATTGAAGGTGGAGCAAGTTTAAGCAGGGTTAGGAAGACCAAGCTTGAGAAATTAACAAACGAATTTTAGGAGTTCAAAGCTTCTATGCTTCAAATTTTGAAGTTGTCATCAATATATTACGAGAACAATCTAGAATGCTAGAGAGCTTGAGAGGAGAAATTCAAACTTTGAGCCATCAACCACTTCCTCCAAGTCCTCTAGCAGCAGCTAGCCCTCCAAATTCCCCTTCAAATGGAGATGATTCCTCTGGTGGTGATGATTTAGAATATGAGTTCCTAATTACTGATGAGCCCATTGATTTGAATTCTGAACCAGTTATGGAAGAAGAGCCAACTATGGCAGAGAGTATTGGAGAAGAAAAAAATGAGGCAGAGCAAGTTGAGGAGGCAAATGTAGAAGCTGAAGATGTTGTTAAGGAATAAATGACCGAGGCACAACAAGAGGAAACTGAAGTTCCTATTGAAGAGCAGAGAATTGAGGTGGAAACTCTAGTTAATGTGAAAACTAAAAAGAAATCCGAAGATGATAGACCTAAAGCTGCTTCATCCTCTCACCCTAAAGTGATTGATTATATGGAATTCGAAAGGATGAGGAGAATGAGAGAGGAATTCTTACGCAATCTTAGGAAAGAAGCCACCAAATCTGATTTTGACAGTGATTCAAGTACCAACACCTCATCAAAATCAGAATTTGAAATTCCAAAAGCAACACCTCCGCCTCTACCAATACCAAAACCCAAGCCTACACTCAATCCAGCTGACCTTGCATAAGAAAGAGTTTATTAAAAAAGGGCTAAGGAGTTGGAAAAGTTGTTGGCAAGGGAGAAAGCCACTCTTGACAGGTTGCCTCCAATTCATAAAGTGGTTGAAATATCCAATGATGAAAAGGAACAAAAGGAGACTACTGAAGTGAGGCTTTGTCTAGAAGAGCTAGTGCAAGAAATGTGTCTTCGGACATCTCATTGGATGATGGTGGATCTTGCATTAGATGTATTAGAAGAAACTAAGGTAGAAGCCTCCACTTCACCACCGTGATTCTTATAGCCAATGATCAATATTTTGTCATGCACATATACATTGCATCTTGTTTAATGCAAATTGATGTTTATTAAAACTTGTGCTCTGACTTCTTTAATTTGATGCTCTGATTTTTTTTCTATAGCTATCATAATTTTACCTTTTTGATTTTGACAAAAAGGAGGAGAATTTGTGCAGAGTTTTTTGAGAAAAATTGTTAAATTCTTATTGATATGATATAAATAGCTCTGACATATTGCTTTGATACAATATTTATTTTAAAAAAATTAGTATCATGTTAAGTACTAACAAGTGGACAAGGCTTAACAACCTCGATCAAATTTTTTCAATTTTTATCTAAGTGTTTTCAAATAGATGCATTGATTGAGGGAGAGTGCAAACTCTTTCAATGTTTTGTCATCATCAAAAAGGGGGAGATTGTTGAACTAGTTTGGTCACAATGTGAATTCCTTCTAAGTTTTGATGATTTAACAAAACACTTGAAATATGTAAGCTATACACGCAATATAACCCTCAACGCACGTTGAAGGATGATCTAAGTGCATTAAAACATGATCTATGCACGTTGATGTTGGAATCTATGACATACATACACACAACGGAAATAAAAATTTTGTCAATGAATTTCCCCAAGGATCCAAGCAATTCGATAAAACCGACTAAGGAGGATGTGTGTACCTTGTTAATTTGAAACAAGAATGAAAAGAAGCTGTATGATTTAAGTCAAAGATGATGCAGGATGCGAAAGCCCTCTACCGGTATCCACACGAACGAATTGCAAAGGTGTGCCAACACTGAATTTTGAGAACACTCTCAAATAATATCTTGCTGTAATTTTCTCTATAGTTTAAGTGGTGTAGATGGCCAAGAGTAAATTAGGGCATGTGAGAAGCATATTTATAGACTCTAATAAACCCTAGTTATAGTCTTACTAGGAGATGTAATTCTTATCCTACAAGAACACTCTTATTACTTGTCCAAAAAGAATTAACAACTTAAGATATTTTGTTAATATATTAGGCACTATATTTCTTTCACAAATAAATATTAATTAGGCTATTCACTTTATTTCATAAATAAAGTGCCTATTTCTTTTGTTGACCAAGTTAAGACTCCTTCTTAGTCGACTATGTCAAAGAAACTTTTTCTTATGCTGACTAAGTCAAACAAACTCTGTTGACTACGTCAAACAAATTTTAATTTATTTTAAAACTATTTTATAAATAAATTATTTTGCATAAAATAATAGCAAGATAAATGTAGCACAGTTCGTTATAGTGTGCGACCATATAGGTTCAATCAATGTTGGGAGTAGGCCTAAATAACCATTTAGGCCCAAGTCATAAGTGCGCTCTAGCAAGACATTATAACTGCCCAACATGAGCGAATTCGATGACTCGACAAAATCTAATCCGCAGTACGATATTTAGTCATTTTGTCACATGATTTCTCAATTAAGCATAAAGAATGTATTACGTCATCTTTATGAAGCTTAATCAAACATTTCTTGATACCCAAGTAGAATGACTAAAGATAAATGATATTGATAACCCTTTGTCAATTTCATTTGAGAATGACCATGCATTTCATCAGTCTTACTTGTCAAATGACCAAGAGATATCTAACTCAAATAAGAGCGGGACAAATTCCTTCACTGTCACTCACATTCCTCCACATGATTGACCATATGTCCAATTATAGCTTGTATTACCATCCTGTTACAGATGATGTTGAACTATATCAAAACATAAAGATCCTCATGTAGGAATCTATGGTGAATTCAGGTTGAAGCACTCAAATATCACTATTGCAATAAGAAGTACTAATGACATGTTCCATGTAGTATTTCTCAAAACAGGTCAGTCCAATATCATGTTCACAACATGTATCTATGTTTTGAGTGACATCTCATGTCTATGATCAGTAAAACATAATCATCTCTCAGAGTATATACTAGTCTTGATTCATTATCATTCCCACAATAATGAGTGACTAGGAACTATTTAGAATAGTATTATTTTATCTTAAGGTTTTAATATTAAGTCACGGACTTGATGACATAAGACATAATTAACTATCCATGGATACATATATCAAGTTATAGCATTGCTAAATAACATGATAACATATAAATTTATATGCCAAATCAAATGCCTCATATTTATTAAATAATAAGTAAATGACAATGTTCATATGATTGGGGCTAGGGCATAACACTAATAGTTGATCATGTTGGAGTAATTCTGGGCTTTTCAGAATTGACACTATGTGCACAGAAGAACATACAATGCGCGTAGAATGGATACTATGCACGTAGAAGGCAATGCAATGCGTGTAGACGTGTGCAAACTTATGTTGTATGCATTATACCTAGCTTAAGTCACGTAGAAAAGATGAAGAACCTACTAGTCTGAAGGTTGCATCATACTACGTACTTAACAGAATATATTATGCGCATACACAAGATTGTGATGCAAACTGAAGAGGGCTTACAAGACAATTCCTAGTCACATTCTATCTCGATGGAATGCACATAAAAAAGTGAAGAGATCAAATGTTAAAATGTTATGTACGTAGCAAGGAACTCTACGCATGTGAACGAGGGTGACACCACATATGAGACGAAGATAAATTCTATTAGAGTGTGTCAGAACTTTAAACGGGAATATTCTGTGAAGGAGATTCAGGTGATGTCAGAAGATCTCATGCTACGCATGTAAAACTATTATTTTGCACATAGACAAGGATGAGCTGGACTACTTGAAAAATCTGAGATGCTCATCGGGATTTTGAATTTGAATATTCTTTGACATAGTCACGCGAAGCATCAAATGTGTGATCTTAGAAAACTGTTTAAGAACGTAGAAGGCCATACAAAGTGCACAAGACAGAGTTACTATGCACAAAGAATAGGATCAATGCACGTAGTAACCATTAGGTATCAAATTAAATCAAGCAGTAGCTACTGAACTCATTGCTATGCACGCAGAAGAAAGTATACCGCAAGTACTACTCTGATGGAATCATGGACTACGAACATAGTACCTATGGTAGGCTGACATCAATAATTTCAGCATTTTGCTATTCTCTCATAACGGCTACATTGGGATTTACAATAGCTACTTTTGAGAGAATCCCTATAAATAGGCATGCCCAGTCCAGAGGTAACCAAGAGTGACTTTTCAAGAGTGTGCCGAAACTTTGCTAGTTTAATTCTTGATTTTCTCTCTCTTTAAGTTCCTTATATTTCTTATACCAACTAAGCTTTGGATTTCCATTTCTGTTACGGGTTGGTGTGAGATTTCGATCTTAAATTGAGAATCCACTTGTGATCAAGCTTAGGTGCTTAAGCTTGACGGGTGGAACAGATTTGCTTTGTTTGGTTCCTTGAAAAACAAAGAGGTCTTGGTTTTCTCATGTTGACCAGTTAAAAACAAGGTGTATAAGGTTTCTTGTGAGCCTAAAAATGAGAAGGTGTAACAGTTTCCCACCACCCGTAAGTGAGAAAGTTTTTAGTGGATTCAAATTCTCTGGTGAGCTAAAGTGGACGTAGGTCAAGATAACCAAACCACTATAAACCGAGGACTTCTTTATTTTATCCCATCATTCTTTTATTATTTTTAAGTTCATTAAGTGTGGTTTATTATTTTTAAGTTCATTAAGTGTGGTTTATTATTTTTAAGTTCATTAAGTGTGGTTGTGTCTTGGATTATGTTTCTATTTTGATTTTGACATAGTGTTTAAAAAATTCTATTTTTTAAAAAATTTCTAACTTAAATCCAATCGCCCGTCTCTTGGATTGTCATATTGGGCTTACACCCTCATCTTCTTCTTATTTTCCCCTTCGTTTGCGAGTTCATGGGAAAGAAATTTTATTTTTTTATTTTTTAAGCAGTTAAGAGCATTAAACAAGGCATAGACTAAAACCAAACCTCCACCATGGCTCTATTTGGCAACATGCTAATCAAGTTTCTTATAGTCACAAAAATAAAACATTCATGAAGTCATAAATGGAAAACTCTCTTCTTCTTTTTTTAACTTGTGTGGGTATAGGTGTGATTTTTGAAATGGTAATAAAAGAGTTTTTTGGACTTAAAAATATCTTTTGTCTCAAAGATAATGGACATGTAATTTTTTTTTAAATAAAATTAGTTTAGAATTGTCATGAAACGATATAAGTTCATAGTGGCATAAATAAATAAGTCAAGTAAAATTAAATTTAATGAAACTCTCTTTCTCTCTCTATATATTTTTTAGTCTCAAGTGGTTTTTTCTTTTTTTAAAAAATTGGCAATTAAAAATATTCTTCGTGTAAAAGATAATGGGCATGTACGTAAAATTTTTAATGAACACTCAAGAAAGAAGACATACCTGGATGTGGATTTTCTGTCTTCCACATTATCGCCCAAGGCAGCATTTGGGGATCATCTTAGTTGTTGATCCCTCCCCTGATAACTTAGTGCATAGATAACAGTTTTCTTTAAGTATCATAATATCTTTTTCACTACTTTCTAATGCCCTCTTCTAAGATTTGATTGATATAGGCTTGCTAGACTAATAGCAAAGCTAATGTTAGGTCTAGTGCACAACATTGTATACATAATGCTACCTATAGTACTCTTGTACAAAACTCTTTTCATGCATGCAATCTCTTGTGGCATTCATAGGCCATATTTCTTTGTTAAGAGACTCGCCCATGCAATCAGGGCATCTATGGATTTGTAGTTTGACATATTAAATCTTTCAAGGATTTTGTTCATATAAGTCTTGTGAAAGAGTCAATAAACTCCTTGATCGATCTCTCTAAGTGTTAACTCTCAGAATTTACTCTGCTTGACCTATGTCTTTCATCACAAAATTGGACGACAACCAATTCTTAACACTTATAATGAAAGGTAGATCATTCCCAGCCAACAGTATGTCATCAACATACAAGGTAATGATAATGAACTTGTCATTCCTTCGTTTGATGAACACATAATGATTCTCATCAATTAGCTCAAAATCAACAAGACTATCACTTTATGGAAATGATTGTACCATTGCTTACAAGATTGTTTTAGGTTTTAGATTGATCCTCTCAATTGAAAAACCTAATGTTCACTACCTAGGCAGTCTTCTCATCTATCTGATGTAAGTCAAGGTCTATACTAGCTATTAATGCCAAAATTGACCTTATAAATGAAAATCTTACCAGAAAGGAAAAGGTCTTATCATAGTTGATGCCTTCTATCTAGGTAAACTATAAACGATCGATCCCAATGTACAATGGCAATCCAAGAGGGGGTGAATTTGATTTTTAGCAAGTTAAAAGTTTTGTTGAAATTCTTTTCCAAATTAAAACATATAAAAAAGTTCTTTTAAACTAAAATCAAAGTTAAATGCATAAGCAACTTAAAATCAAAGATCTAATCGACACATAATAATATAAATCAAATGCAAATGTAAATCAAGTACGAAAGAGTAAAGGAAGAGAGCAAAAATTGGATTTATAGCGGTTTGGTCCTCCTTGACCTACGCCCACTCCTTTAGATCTCTATACAATTTCAATCCACTGTCTTGCTCACTTCTGAGTGAAGGAAAACCATTTAAAAAACTTTTACACCTTGTTTTTGCGGGCTCAACAAGAAAACCGTTATCTTAATTTTTGCGGGCTCAACTAGAAAACTACACATATAGTTTTCTAAGGCTCACTAGTAACCACTCTTATTTTTGTAAGACTTAACAAGAGGACCTATCTATCCTAAGTAAATAGCTTTGCTTGATACACAATCAACCCAAAGATGTAATAGATTTAAAGCTCACACCAACCTAAAAATAACATTGCAACTAAATAGCTCAAATGGGTTAGAAAGGTAGAAGTGAGAGACAAAATGAATAGCAAGTTTTGGCAAAGATATCTCTCTTCTTTCTTGTGCTCTGGAACATCTATTTATAGCTACCATTAGAAATATAACCGTTGGAACCCTCAAAGTAGCTATTGTGTGAGAGTGGAAAATTCTGATTTAAATGACGTCAGTCCATGCTACGTGCATTCCATGGGTACTACATGCATAGTATGTGTTCCAACTGAGTTCTGTGTGCTTTGATCTTTCTTCTACGTGCATTCTAAGAACTCCAGTAGTCATTACCTTGCAATAAGTTAGCATCTATATGCCTTAATCCCATTCTATGTGCGTAGGCTTATGATCTTCGTGCATTGTACCACGTTTTACGTGCATTAATCTGAATTCTATAATATGTATTTTCACCCAGTAGCTTTCTACGTGTCTGACATCCTCTTTTATTTGTGTAGTTGTTCTTCTTAAAAAAATATCTCCTTTGATTCTTCACGTGACTGTGTTAGAGGATATTCAAATTTGAATCTCGGGGTATGCGCATCGTCGCCTTTGTTAGATGCTGAGCTCATCTTCATCTACATGATTTGCCTCTCCTGTAATGTGCATAGACTGTTTTCTTCAAAAGTGACTCCTTTATCCATCTACGCGTCTTGTGTTTGGGTTATAACATTCTTGCACAAGTCTTCTTCAGCTTTGATCAATATCACATCTACGTGACTTGTATTTTTTGTAACGTGCTTTGTATAAAGGTGTTTCCAATCCAGAATATGCCTCATCAATATAATGTGTCTTGTATCATGGACAACATGCATTGCTTACACCCTGAGTATTCTGTTTCTAAAGTGTAACACGTTTACGTGTGTTGCATCAGCTTATACGTACTTAATACCAGTTCTTAAAAACCCAAAATGCCTCTAATCATGATCAATGTACTTAGATTGGTCTTTTAAGTATTTTATGGCCAGATATTAGCAAGTATGCAATTTTGCACTTCTTTCATGGATGTTTTGCATTCATTATCGTCAAAATCAAACTCAACATAAACCCCTTTCTCAACTAGCCGACTTTTGCGTTGTACCGACTATCTATCGGCTGATCACCTAATCCTATCCACCCACTTATTTCTGATAGCCTTTTGGACTTTTAGGAGATTAACCAATTTCCACACTTGGTTGATTTGAATTATGCCATCTCATTATGCATTGCCTTAATCTATTCTTCATTTGCTGGAGATGAGAAAACCTCTTGCATGTTACAAAGTCCATCCTCAAATTGAGGTATAGCTAAAAGAGCTTTGCTAGGTTCTTCAAAAGAAAAACATCGTCGTAGGATTTGACCTCTTTTATATCTACACAGTGGTTTTCTTTTTGATAAACGTAACACATATATTCATCAAGATTTAGAATCGTAATCCCACTAGGACGAAGTTCCACACTCCCACTGGAATGAGGAATCGTACTCCCATTCAAATCAAGAACAAGATTAGGAACATCCGCATTTATTGGAGGTTGAGATACATTATCTCCACTCTTAACCTTATTTCTCCCACTCGGATGGAGTGCTCCCGAGGCATTGGATTCTTGAGTCTCATAAAAAGTGAAATCTCTACCCATTTCACCAAGTTTAGGAAACTCATTCTCTAAAAATGTGATGTTTTAGGACTTAAATTTGGTTATTGTGCCATTTTATTTTTCTTCTATTAGAACATATCCTTTGAAGAGTTTGAGGTATCTCGCAAAGATTCCCTTCTTACCTCTTGGGCCAAGCTTTCCATACTTGTTATAGGTATCATGAACGTAGGCAATACAATTTTATAGTCTTAAATGGCTTAACTAGGCCTTAAATCCAGTCCATAACTCCTAAGGTGTGGATGTGACTGAATTGGAGGGAAGTTGATTAAAGAGATAGGCAACAATGACTAACGCATCTCCTCAAAAGGAAATTGGAAAATTCACTTCTGCCATCATAGACCTAACCATATCAAAGAGATTTTGGTTTCTTCTTTTAGCAACTCCATTTTGTTATGGAGTTCTGGGAATATACAACTAATGGTCAATTCCCTTTTCATCACATATTGTGTTTAAAATTTTTTGAGAGATATTGTTGTCTTTGATTAGTCCTCAAAGCTTTGATTGTCTTATTTAGTTTATTTTCAACCAGATTTTTAAACCTTTTGAAACAATCTAATGCTTTTGATTTATGTGCAATCAAATACATGTGACTATACCTAGTATAATCATCTATGAAAGTGATGAAATAATAGGCACCATTCCTTGCCTTCACATTCATTGACCTACAAATGTTTGAATGAATTAACTGAAATGGATATTCAACTTTAATCGCTTTACCAAATGGTTTTTGTATTAGTTTTCCCTTTAAGCACCTTTCACTCATAGGTAACTCAACTTTGGTTAATTCACCAATGAAGCCCACTTTGGCCAGTCGAACCAATCGATCTTGCCCAATGCGGCTAAGTTTAGCAAACCACAACTTCACATTATCTTCATTTTTACATGAACAAGAAGCAACAAATGATAAACTAGTTTATTAATGATAGTAATATGCTCTGACCCAATTGCAAGAACATTGTCATTGATATTTTTATTTAATGTATGAGGCAATTTCATTTGAGTTATATTATCATGTTATTTCTCATAATGCTTTAACTTGATGAAAGCATCCATGAATGGTTAATTCTGCCTTATGTCGTCAACTGCATGACTTGATAGTAAAACCTTAAGGTGAAAGAATACTATTCTAAATAGTCCCTATTCATTCATCATCATGAATATTATTCTAAATAGTCCCTAATCGTTCATCATCATAGGAATGACAATGAATCACGACTAATATGTATTCTGAGAAATGATCATGTTTTACTGATCATGGATATAGGATGTCACTCAAAACATAACTATATGTCGGGAACATGGAATTGGCCTACTCGCTATGAGAAATATTATATGGATTATGTCATTAGTACTTCTTATTGTAGTAGTGATATTTGAGTCATTCGACCTGAATTCACTATAGTTCCTGAATGAGCAACTACGTGGCTTAATATAGTTCAACCTCATGTTTAACAGGATACTTATACAAACTATAATTGGGCATATGATAAATCCTATGGAGGAATGTGAATGATAGAGAAGGAATTTGTCCCTCTCTTATTTTTGTGAGATATCTCCTAGCCAGTTGATAAGTAAGACTGATAAAATGCATAGCTGTACTCGAATAAAATTGATAGGGGTTACAAATATCATTTGTTCGGTCAATCTACTTAAGAATAAAAATGTTTGATTAAGCTATATAAAGATGACGTGATCCATGTTATAGGTTAATTGAAATATCATGTGCAAAAGGACTAAATATCTTACTGTAAACTAGGTTTATCGAATCATCAAATTTGCTCGACTTGGGTAGTGGTGCTAGAGGTAATTTATGAATCATGGGGTAAGAATGCAATTTAGGCTCACTACCAATGTTGAGAAGGCCTACAGGGTCACACACCAGAACAAGCTATAGTGGAATATATATAAATTGACACTCTCTTCGGCCCATTAATTATGTAACACCTCGCCCATTCAGGTGTAGCACTCCGTTCATTTCCACTAAAATCTTTGCTAGAACATTGTTTGATTTCAATTGAACCTCAATCAATTCTGATTTGATTTTTGAGTTTGGGAAGTTAAATTGATGTTTGAGGATGTTTATTGATAATATTTTTTGTGTGATTAGGTGTTGTGGAGCATCGGGAATGACCCGACGCATGTCCGAAAATGAAAGAAATCATTTTGGTGAAAAATCAACCCTGAAACACACGTCTCTGTCTTCTAACACACGTTTTAGCATGCCAGGGGTGAAACACGCATCTCTGACCCTTAACACGCGTTTTATCCACTGGAAATTCAATAAAATGTTGTGTTTTGACATCTTCCTCATTAAAACACTCACCCCGACCTCATTTCGGTCTCAACTCAATTTCTTCACTTCAAACACCTCTAAATCATATTTTTTTCTTGTCACGACCCATTTTTGAACCATGACCGACGTACGAGATGAACCGTCTAATGGAGCCCAGCCTATCTCATGCAACCCTCAAAGATTCAAAGATACTACCAGTTTAAACATTTTAAATTATTTATTTAAAGCATATAATAAAATGGGTTTATCACATATGAAAATATATGTATATAAAAACATATGTAAATATAAGTATACAAAATAAATGTATAAATACTGAAAAAAAATCAAGGTAACTCAGTAACCTGACAACATCTCGGTGCATAGCTCTATTAAAAACAAACGAAACTCGAGCAAAAGGGTGTCACTAACCAAAAGATGCCTCACTGGTATCCAAGATACGGTGTAGTTGTTGAAGAAAAAAATCTATCAACCTGGAGAACAAAGGTCAAAAGCAGACAGAACGAAAAAATGGAGTCAGAACCCAGTGAGGAATATCACTCTAGAGTGGTATACCAAAGGCTATGAAAGCATTGTTATACCAAAGGCTATGTACCCCGTGGCATAGGTGTCCCGTATCAAACCAAAACCATACTACATAAGTATGAAATCATAGACATTCAATTCAGAATTCAAAACAGAGGGAATATATATATATATCAATTTGGAAAAAAAAAACAAAGGTGAGTATTAATTCACATAATCATTTATTATTTTAGCCAATCCTCGGATTAGTCAATTTACAAAATAAGTGTGAACACAACAAAAACGAATACAATTTTGAGACACAACCTATATGTCTGAAGCTGTCATTCATTCACCTAAAAGTCCAAGATATAGCAGTCAAACACCACTGATGGCAGCTAATCTTGCTAGCACAGACACGAAGCTGAAGCAAATATCAGATACAAAGCATATCAGAATCAAAGCAAAGTATGATAATGGTTCTATGGCGGTACCGAAATGCGTGCACATGCATATGCAATTCCAAATACTCAAATGACGCCCAAAAACCATTTCGGACAAAGTCTAACATAATGGTTCAAAAACATGACTTGGTGTAAAATTTCACTATAGTCCCCAGGACTTTGGAAAATTACCATCTAGTCCCTAAATATTCCAAGTTCATAATTTAATCCAAAGTTATCATTAAGGCCTGAAAATCTCCAAAATATTTAATCGTTCCTCAAACATATGTAAAATTACATTCTAATCCCTAATTGTAAAATTACTCAATGGTCCTAATGGCAAATTACTCAATTAGTCCCTAAATCCGATTCAACCGACCAAAATTGATTCCAACCACCAACATTGGTTAATATCAACCTCCTAAGCATGAATCCATCATCCTTTTCAACAATCAACCTCAAATCTCCAAGAAAATTCAATTCAAAATCAGAATTTCCATGGCACCCATAATAAACAACATCAAATCTTCAATTTCCACAAAGATTAATGTTCTCTAAAGCTCCTAAGGCATAAATCCAACAAAAACAACCTCTAATCTAGCCTTGAATCCAAGAAAAACCAAACCCTAACCTCATAGAAACCCATTTTTCGTTCAACACATTCCCACAACAAAAAGATTCATGAAAATGAAGGAGAGATCAAGACCAAGTGAAGAAATTACCTCAATAATCCAAATTCCACCGAAGAAAGAGAGAGGTTTGGGGGTGGCTTAAGGTGTTAAAGAGTGAAGGAAAACAAATGGAGTTCGACTAGGGTTTATAAGGATGAAACTAGTAAGACACGACCAAACTTGCAAAGACACGAGCATGCTTTGGCAAGACACTAACACGTTTTTTGTCTGTGTCTTAAGCCTTTCAAATCACACGGTCAATCACTTCAACGCACTGTCAAAATGCTTGACTGTGTAACCCAAAAACTCGAATTTCTCTTGCGAAACCACTTCAATCGATCGAACAAATATTACATAAGATCAATGGTTCGAAAACCAAGTTAAATCCAAGAATATTTGTCACTCAAAATGCCAAATCCATGGTTCCAACACCAAATCAAATGTCAAAATCAATTCTAACCACACTCGAATTCCAACGAAAAGAGCGAGGCGTTACACTTCCTCCCCCATTATCTCTTATTGGTTCCTTATCATCTCTTGAGGTAATATTCCTCTTTCTAAATTGTTTTCAACTTCCATTTTTGTTGGAATCATGGGTTGGAGCTTGAATGACATTTTTTAACATTCTTGAGTCAGGGTTCAGGTTTGGTTTGAATCTGAAGGAATGTGAGTTAGATTTATGTTAGATGTTGCTTAAATGAAGTTAAAAATGTATGTATTTTGCTTGATTGTGTTGTTGATGCATGTTTGTTTAGTGCATGCCTTAGGTGATGGTTCAAAGTTAGAGATTCAGTTTTGAACAAATTTTTGACTGGACTTGAGTTATTTTTTGTTATATTATGATAGAATGAACATGATATTATGTGGGTATCGATTTGGAATCAAGATTTGAAGACTTTATGGTGATTTGTTTAGGGTTTAGTGTATGGAAGTTGTAATTCTTGATGTTTATGAGTTATTTGGATGGATTTCATTGTAGATTTATGTTTTGGAGTATGATTGGAGTTGATTTGAGTGGTTTGGAATGTTCGGTATTGAGCAAAACAAATGTTAGGATATTTTTGGACTATTTTCTGCCGCAAAGACTAGTTGTGATATTTTGCATTGTTTAAGGTCTAAATTAGAATTCTGAATAATTTGAGAACCAATTTGTAATTTTATATCTTTTGAGGACTAATCTATAATTTTCTAATATTTGGGGACTAAAGTGTAATATGGAGAAAATATAGGGACCAAATTGGAATTTTGCTTCAAGGTTCGAATTTCATCGAGAGAGTTAGATATTCATCCGCAATAGGTTTTTCAATGTCAGTTTGGGTTGGGTCATGCATTTAAATTTGCCTTTTACACATTTTCAAGATTGCCACAGTTATGACATCTCACCTATTTGTAACAAATTTTGTTTTAGCTCAGTCTGATATCCGAGGTGGCCAGCCTTCCACCGATGGTCAATAATTAGATGATTAGCTCGACGTCCAAGTGAGTGCGTCAGTAGCTCTAGACACATATGTTGTGTCATCAAAATTATACGTTTTGTATGTAATCTAGACTAATTAAGGATTAGATATTCCTAAAAATTGATTATGTGTGATAAGAAATAAGTTATCTATATAAGAAAAATAAAATCAGTATTAGTATAAATATCAGTATTAGTACAATATCAATATTCGTATTAGCAATAAATATCTATAAATATCTATTTGCATGCTTGCCTATGATCAGTATTTTGTATATATTTATATATTCTGATACTTGGGAGACTCAGCTACGAAGAGGCGTAGCCTTTGATAGACCAATGATTAGTCAAGGTCTAGTTACCAGGGTTGGTGGTGTCCGGCCAGACACCTAGTGTCAGGTCCACATCAGTTAATCAGTTTTAGTTACTTATCAATTCAGTTCAGTTTAGTTTCGCTCTGGTCAAATATTCAGTTATATACATATATGATATTTATTCATATGGTCTGAATGCAAGTTGTTTGCTGAGGGTTCGAATGTTTTCAAAACAAATTTCAGAACTATTACTATATTTAGAGTGCATATCTACATACTATGTATATTGCATGTGGTAGTTTTCAAAACAGTTTATGTGAGTCCCAGAGGCAATCTAAATTGGCGTTCCTCACTGAGTTTACTCACACCCTTCTCTTTAACATTTTTTAGGTTATTTAGTATTTGCTTAATTAGACCTTCAACACTCAGTGAGTCATTCAATTCTATTGTGAGGGCCTTTTTGTTCGGGACCAGTAAGTGTATGTGTTAGTTGCTCTACACCGAATAGTGAGATTCAGTTGTGTATTTATTAACACTCTATTTTAACTAATTTATTTATGTTTAACAATTATTTGATATAGCATGGTATTTTGATAAATTTAAGAATTATATAATTTATTGATATTTAGATAAATATGTTTAATAAATTGTTTATTAATTATTTTAAATGAATAAGTTGGGTAGAATATTTGATTATCTTAGGCTTGTGCGGGAAAGGTTGGGCCTCCAGTTCGGTCTGCCACGTACGCCCGTCATGGTCGGATCTCAGGTCGTAACAAAAATAGTATCAGAGCCCTAGGTTTTGTATGTTTGGGTCAGTTTCGAAGAATAGATATCTTTGATCAAGTTAGTCTAATTTGCATCTATATATCTCTTTGAATATTTCGCTAATACTGTGGCAATCAAATGCATTCTGACATTGCATGCACGTTCTGTTCATCTGTTGTCTATGGACATGTTTTGACATTAGCATCCCGATATATGTGTACATGTTCTGCCTATTCGTACATTCATAGGCATGGATCAACGTTGTGAGCCTCCAATTAGGGCCGTTGAATTTCTATCGATTCAGCAGTGCAAGAATTCTTTAAGTATTTTTTGAGAGTGGGTGATTCTGTTAAATAACTATGGTGATCATGATGGTTCCATAGGATTGATTGGAGATAGAGTTATTGTCATTAGAGGGTTGAGGGTTAGATAATTAAGAGATAACCTTTTTGATCAAAAATGGTCATTTTGGGTATCATGTAGCTAGAGATGTAAAATTCAAACCGGAACTGGCAAACCGAATCAGAACCGGACCAGTCAAAATCGGAACCGGACGATCAAAACCAGAGGGTTACGGTTTAGTTTTGGTTCGACCCTTATGAAATCCGTCAAACCTCCGGTTCGAACGTTGGAACCTCCTTTTTCTATTTTTTTTGTGGTTTCAACTCTATAAATACCCCACCCCATTTCTACCCAGCTTACACCATTTCTTTTCTCTCAATCTCTTCTACACTCTCACACTCTCTCAAAAAAAATTTTTGCTCTAAATTTTTCTTATTAATTATTTATATATTTTATTACTGCAATTACGTTTTCTATATTTTTTAAAGTTATTTTTTACAATTACATTTTTCAAATTTCCTCTACTTTTTTTCTATAGTTTAATTTACTTATTTTGTTATTTCATTACATTTAATTAATATTTGCATATTTATTTTAGAGCAATGGAAAATTTTGGTGGAAATAGAAATTTTGAAAATGTGATATAATACTAGTAGAATAGTTAATTTGTTTAGAAATTATTAAAAATCTTTGGAATACAATGTATTATTGGTATTATAGTTAATTATTCAATATATAAAATTTACAAACTTGAAAAAAAATTACGGGATTAAATAGTGGATTAAAAACAAAATTTCAAAAAAAAAAAAAGAACCGAACCAGAACCAAAACCGAACCGGCGGTTAAACTGGTCAAAACCGAAACTGGAACTGGAATCTGACCAAACCATGGGAACCACAGTTTGGTTCTGGTTCCTCCATTCTACAAACCGGAACCGCCGGTTCCCAAACCGGCAACAACACTACATGTAGCGTTGTTTAACCCTGCTTTAATGGCATATGGATTTGACAACTAAGATATACATAATTAATTAAGATCATTTTATCAGCGTAATGGATGATGATGATTATGAGTGTTAGAGGAATAGGAATAGAGTGTTTGACGTATTGATAACTTAGGATTGATCAATGAAACTGAATTGAGGTTTTCTATTATTAGACTAAACGATGTAATAGCATTGTTAGAGAATCTGAGAATTTGATGGTAACATAAGTACAATAAGTTCGAGGAAATTAGTGGATAACAATAGCAACTTTAGATGACGAGATTTTGGGTTATACAAGTTCATACATTATGGATTGTTAGGTGGCAAATTTATGAGTTAGATTGGAGTAGTGCGTTGGAGTTAAATTCGATAATATATGGGTTTTAGACTTCATGATTTGCGTATAATTTAGTGTTAATTAAGGTAAAAATGTTTGGAGTATCAAGAATATCTGGAGTATTGATGATGTTGGAGTGCTGATATGTATGGACCATGGATCCCAATACAAATTTCATTGGTGGATATAAGAAAAAATTTAATGGTCATTGTTTAGAAGTCGATCAGTTTAATGATGAGCGGGACTAGGAAAGATTTGGTGTTCCTTTGACTTTAAGGATATTTGATATATGATAAATGGAGGATTATACTGAATATATTAGTAAATTAGTTTAAGGATAAGAATCTTATGTAATTATTTATCTGGTGATAAATTCATTTGGTAATTTTATTTGATCATTGTTGAAATTATGAATAGTAAGGTAACGAGATTGTGGGTGACAATTGTTAGTATAATTATTCCAGCAGTTAAGGACACGTTGAGGTTAAACATTTATAATAAGGGTTAGGTAATGAATTGTGTAAATATGAAAACAATGTAAGACTTATGAAGGAGACATTCGATTAATAATTTGACTTTGGTGTACAAAAAATGATTATAATGATGGATATAATCTGAATTCGGTCATAGGTACATAGATTGAATTACGGGTTTGATTTGATTGGATTTTGAGTTTTGGACATCAAATGAATCATTGACAATTTGGTGACTATTACTAAACTCAATGTATAAGTGGCCAGTGATAACTACTATTTTGAGAGACGAAAATATTATTATTATAGGATGTCTAATTTCATTGCTTATGACCATAACAGATTTGGTTAAATTGAACTATGGAGACTTGAATGTGAAGGACTTAAGTTAGTGTGGGTTATGATAAGAATTGAGAAAGGAAATTGTGTGACTACAGAATTGAAGGACTATTAGATTTTGTTGATTAGTAAGGAGATACGTAATTGATTGGTTTGATATGGAAATCTAAAATTTTATGTTTTGTAATCATTAGAGAGGATAGCATGTAAAATGTGACTTTGAGGTTATCATATGGTATAGGAGATATTTTCATCATGTTAGAGCATGACGTGTGCAAAGTAAATTTAAATTAAGGCGGGACATCGAGGTTAAATATCAATAAGATTCATGATTTGTGCGTCAATTATTATTGATGAGAGTGTGAATGTTTGATGTAGTGGGAATGTTCGTGAGCACCTAAGGTTGTTTGGCCATACATGAAGTTAGAAATGTATGTATTTGTCTTGGATTTTGTTGTTAATGCATGTTTGTTGAGTGGGTGCCTTAGGTGATAGTTTTGAGTTAGACATTCAGTTTTGAATGGATTTTTGACTTGACTGGGTCATACATTTGCATATGTATTTTATACATTTTCAAGATTGCCACACTTATCATGTCTGAACCATTTGTAACAAATTCTATTTCAACTCAATCTGATATCCGAGGTGGCCAGCTATCTACCGATGGTCAGTAATTGGATTATTAGCTTAACGTTTAGGTGAGTGCGTCGGCACATAGATTGTGTTTTTAAAATTATATGTTTTTTATGTGATCAAATTTTGTACGTAATTTGTACTAATTAAGGATATGATATTCCTAAAAATTGATCATGTGTGATAAGAAATATGTTATCTATATAAGTAAAATAAAATTAGTATCCAATACAAATATCAGTATCAGTATCTATACAATATCAGTATCTATATTAGTAATAAATATATATTTGCATGCTTGCCTATGATCAGTATTTTGTATATATTTATATATTCTGAGACTTGACACACTCAGCTACGGAGAGGCATAACCTTTGGTATATCAATGGTCAGTCAAGGCCCAGTTACCAAGTTAGTGCTAATATTGCGTGTCCGGCTAGACAACCAGTTTCATGTGGCATAGTCCACATTAGTTAATCAGTTTCAGTTACTTATTAGTTCAGTTTCGTCCCAGTCATATATTCAGTTATATCATATTTATTCGTATGTTGTGAATGCATGTTGTTTGCTAAACGTGCGATCGTTTTCAAAACGAATTTCAGAATGTGTATATTTAGTGTGTATATGTACATATTGTGTATATTGCATGTGGTAGTTTTCAAATTATTTTCAAAACAGTTTATGTGAGTTTCATAGGTGATCTAGAGTGTCATCTCTTACTAAGTTTACTCACCCCCTTCCCTTTAATATTTTTTAGGTTATTCAATATTTGCTTAGTTAGACCTTCGGCTTTCAGTAAGGCATCCAGTTCTATTGTGAGAGCCTTTTTGGTCTGGTCCAGTCAGTGAATGTGTTAGTTGCTCTACACTAGGTAGTGGATAAAATTATATGTGTGTCTACTTAAATTAATTGTATTTAAAATGTGTATTTGATAAAAGGGGGCAGATTTAATTTTAAATCCTTTAAAATCAAAAGCAAATCTTGTCCTATAAGATAGGTTTAGGGTTAAGTGGTTCTATAGGAATAGGACTGCTAATATAAATAAAGCTTTCAAATCCTAAAGTGGACAGATTTTTTGAGAGCCACAAAAAAAAAACGTGAGAGAAACTGCTACGATTTAATCCGAACGGGCACTAGGACACCAACTATCCCATTAGGCGGCTTGTTCATGTTAAAATCAATGAAGGGCGTCTGCGACCTACATCGTTTGTGATTCAATTATGGTGTGTTCATTACTAAACTCAAAAACAACCTTCCAACAGTTTGGAACTATGAATGAACAAGGTAAATTCAATCTCCTTAATTGGTTTCATCAAATTGCATGGATCCTAGTGGAATTTACAAACAAAATTATTTACATTTTCGTTGCATGTGTGAGTCGTATATTCCAATAATTAATAATGTCAAGATCCTAATCTAAAACAACAAAACTATCCGCAATGCAAAATAAAAAAAACATTGTTCAAATAGAGATTGAAACCATTATCCTCAAAAGACATTCTAAAACCAAGTTTCATCAATTCTAAGATAGAAATCAAGTTCCTTCTAATCCCAGAAGCATAAAAGACTTCTTCTGAAATCAAGGATCGACTGCCATACAAGGTCATCTTGCTTGTCCCTACACCGTAGACTTCCTCCTCAAAGTTGTTCCCCATTTAAATCAATCTTGTTCCCTTAGAAAATTGCTAGTACTCGGTAAAGGTATCACTTTCCTTCGCTACGTAGTGAGTCGCTCCTGAATCAATCACCCACAAAGGATGTAATTCCATTAGAAATACTATACTAGATACATTTGCATAACGAATGCACAAGTTGGTTTGTTGTACCTTAGCAGGTGCTTTGCAATCTTTTGTGAAATGCCCCTTCGGTCTGTAATTTGTAGCATTTGAACTTAGAGATGCATGTCATCCTTTTCGTCTTTCATTTCTTTTGACCAAAAGACTTGGAAGTCTTTTCTTCAGCCTGACCCTTAGAATCAAAAGATTTATTGTTCCTCATCCGTGTTTTCTTATTTGAGTTGGATCTTGCCAAGTGGACCTCGACATTCACCTTGATCGAAGTAAGACAATCCTTCTTAAGTTCCAAATGACAAACAGCATTATCAGATGCCTTGATGTCCTAGTAGTGGCGTGTCAAACAAACCAAAATAATATTAACCTGCTCAGAAACAATAAATAAGTAAAGCGGTGAGCACAGTCGAACCATAGATATCAGTGTAAGATTGTTTATTCGCTAAAACAAAAAAAATAAAATAAAATGGAGGAAAATGTGAGTGAAGCCGAGAATGTAAGCCAACAGAAATAAAAATTTGCAACAAAGGAAATAATAAACTGCAACAATGAAAATGATGAAAATTCAATAATATTAAAAGCCTACATAAGGTACATCTCCATTCAATCCAATCGATTGATTGCAAACACTAAAGATCAATATCAAGCATTTGAATAAACAATGTTATAGTTAACAATGATGCACTTAATTAACCAATCTCTTCTTACCTATTTGATGGCCCCAGGACGCCCTGTGGATTATTTTCCTAACCACTAGATAACCCCCTGGATGCCATAACAATGTTTAATCTATGGCAGCAGTAAGAACCAAAGAACCCCTATCCTAGCTAGTGAAGTCGACAACGCCGTAAATCATTTAAACTAGATCATTCAATTCCATAACATTGAAAGTTGTCCAACCACATGCATTCAAGTTATTCGTTACCTAGATTAATACTAATGACAACCACTCAATTAATCTTAAATAACAATATATTGTTCATTCAATCACCCAACATGCCAAATCATGCAATCAACACAAACAATAATAAAAGAACTCAAGCACAAAAATTGAATGAATAGTCAAAGCACTTGATAACAATTAGTGCCAGGTTAATCGACAACCTTAAGAAGTTGTCTCCACCCTAGTGATGCCCCCAAAAAGATAGCCAAATTCACACCCTCACAAGTTATACTCTATCTCACAAAGTGTTTAGGGGAAGTGTTTACACTCAAATCAATTCATAGCAAGTCTTTCCAAAATTTGGTACAAAGTTAAATTGTAACCACTATAAAATTCAAACCAAAACATCGATAAAAAAGAACTTTACATTGGCTTATAATGGGGCTAAAAACAAGGGTTCAAGAAGTTGAAAGAGAACGGTAAGAACAAGCGATACATGCCATTCACATAAACTTACAAAGTTAATGCAAAACAAAAATAAATGACATATCTTTTCTTCACAAAGCAAGGCTGCCCATAACATTCCATTTCATTTCCTGATGCTTTTCTTTTCTTTTTCCTCTTCTTTTTTTTTTTCAAAATTTTCTTTTTTCCCTTTTTTTTAGCAATGTTACCTTTTTAATGCAAGATCAAAACTGGGCAGAAATGTTTATTCATAATTTAAACGCTAAAAAATCATTATAAGACATGTCCATTATCTAATTAAATCAAAGCATTAACATAAAAATCACTTTGGCAATGTATCACTTATACAAATCTCTCAACTTATGGTACAGATGTGGAAGTTTTTGAACAAAATGGGAGTTGGTTAAAAATGGGTTTCAAACAATAAAATGCCTAAGACTCAAAATGGGTGAATAATTGATTAATGTAAAAGGTGGATGTTGAAGAAAAATGACAAACAATGCCTTTTATTTCATATCGGTGTGTAAGTTTGAACACGTGTGGTCTTCGAAATGCATTTTGTAACAAATCCTAATAGGGTCATACTATCAATGATGGAATACACACAACAAGAAAATAGAATGTGTTTGAGTCTCAAAATCTTGCATAGGGGTGTATGTGAATCTAAACCGTTCCGTCTTGGCTCTATTACTAGGGGCTATTTTGTCCTGAAGTTAAGATGCATAGGAATCCAAGTTATAGACAAATGGGTATACGAAGATTTTGGACATTCAAGACACTTAAAATTTCAAATTGTATAATATTTAAGGACAAGCTCACATTAAAAGCATAAAAACTGAGAAGGGAATCTACTTAAAACAGTGAATAGCACACAAATGTAACAAGAATTAAATGCACTTCAAACATAATGCAACAATAGTTTCAACATGATTATCACATGGTCATGTGAAATGCAATACAGTAAAAAAAATGCATGAAAAAAGACAAAATATACCATACAACTACATGATAAACAAACACAACAATAAAAATAGTGCATAAAATTTGGAAAAATTCAACAAAAATCACAGAAAAAGAAAAATCACTATGCAAAAGTAAAATCACAAGTAAAAAAACACACAAACAAACATAAATCCCCTCCCCACACTTAAAATTCACATTGTCTCTAATGTGTAAGGACTAATAAAATAAAAGTGAAGAAGATTTGGAAAAAGCTTCTCTTGTGGGTTGGTGGCAGTGGTGGGCTAGTCATCTAGCAACGGAGAGCGCTAAACAAATTGATAGATGCACTGATCTATTCTCTTCACAGAGGTGGATAAGGACTGCAAGATGTCCTCCATCTATCATTGAAGAGATTCAATCCTGTCAAGATGCTCTTCAAGCGCTTGGTTTTGTGCTTGTGCTGACGGGGATGTTCCTCCGAGAGTAGCTTCAAGAGGGATGAACTCATATTGACCTCGGCAAGCAGCAGACTGTTCAATCTGCATTATGCATAGAGCATGAACATCAAAAATTTCTACTGAGGTCGTCTCAATCAGAAGAGGGTTAGCAGGTGGTAGATTGGCAACATGGATAGCAATGCGAGTGATCAAATGGCACAAAATTAAATTCTTTTTACGGTTCTTAAACTGACTGACAGTAAATTGAATCTGAGTCAAGAGAAAATAGCCCATATTAAGCCGAACCTTATGTTCAGCACACCAAATAAAGAACAAGTCAGTGCGAGAAATAATATTGCTATTATCTAGGCGACCCGAAAAAGTAAAAGCTAGAAAACGTTGAAAATTCCTATGAATAGGATCCCTAAGTGTATTGGCTTTTGAAATCCTAGGGTTATACGAGTTTGGGTCAATAGATGTTTGAGCATAATATTCTCTATCCTTAAACTCAGTAGGAAAATCACAGTAATCAGTCAAATAGCCACCAAAGTCAACAGGAGGTAGATCAAACAATCATAAGACAAAATTGAATTCAGTAACATTTAAAGCATGATGCATACCAACAAGTCAGAACTTTAATAGTATTAGGACTGGTAACATTAGAATCTGCCTTCATAACAAACTTAAAAGTTGTATAAAATTCCCATACTAGCTCAGAATACACAGACAGATCAATCTCAATAAAAATAGTTCAATTCACATTACGGTCCAAATTCATGAACCGATTAGTTATATCAAAATAAGTGAGGACAAAGTGGTCTACCTGTTTAATCAGACAGATTACCATCTCACGTACCTTGGCTAGTTTGCACAGTACGTTCTGCTGGTGAAACCCAAAAAATCATTGTCAACATTGCTTCGCTAGACTCGAGTTCCCTGCTTGCTATGACCTTTCCTCTGCCCCTGTTTGGGCGAGGTAAGAGGAGCATTATTATCATTGTCTTCAGGTGACAGATATGGAAAATGACGTTGAGCCGTTTTGGGCCGTTGGCCTATGGTTGGTTCTGGGATTCTGTAAGAGTCAGAATCTGTAGCGGATGAAGATAAAGATGATACGACTAGTAGCTGAGGATGATTACGGATGCAGGTGGAGAAGCGAGAAGGGTGACCGTGGCTTTTTTTGTTGTAGGACAGCGACACGGTCTAGCTTTTCGGCGTGTGGGCACAACGGTGTACCCTTGCGGTGACAGCTCAATAGGTGGCTAGCCACAAAAATGGATTTGAGCTTTCGTGCATGGCAAGGCTTGAGATTGTGATTGAAGATGAAGGAAGAATTTTGGGGATTTGGTGTGGAAAGTGGCCTCAAAAGTATAGGGATAGGCAGAGATGTAAAATTCAAAACGGAACCGACAAACTGAACTGGAACCAGACCCGTCAAAACTGAAATCGAATCAGAATCTGAACCGAAATCGACCGACCAAAACTGGAGGGTTGCGGTTTAGGTTTCAGTTCGACCCTTATGAAAACCATCGAACCGTCAGTTCGAACGTTGGAACCGTCCGTTCTAACATTTTGTAACTGCGGTTCCAACAGTTATTTCCTGTTTTTTTATGTTTTTCAACTCTATAAATACTCCACCTCACTTCTACCCAATTTACACCATTTCTTTTCTCTCAATCTCTTCTACACTCTCACACTCTCTCAAATATTTATTTTGCATTTTTTGTATTAATTATTTATATATTTTATTATTGCAATTATGTTTTCTATATTTCTTAAAGTTAGTATAGTTCTTTTTTTCATTTTTTTACTTGTATTTTAATTTATAATTTATTATTAATTGTTGTATATTTGTATTGCATAATTAAATTCGGTATTGTAATCATGGTATTCATCCGCCACAAGTGAGGACATCTAATGAAATTTAATGATTTTTTTATTTTTTTTAATTATGTGATATAATTACTAGTAGAATAGTTAATTTGTTTGAAAATTACTAAATAAAATCTTTGGAATACAATGTATTATTGGTACTATAGTTAATTATTGAATATAATAAAATTTACAAACCAGAAAAAAAATGATGAGATTAAATAGTGGATTAAAAACAAAATTTCAAAAAAAAAACAAACCGGAACCAAAACTGAACTAACGGTTGAACCAATTAAAACCAATAAAAACCAAAACTAGAACCAAATTGGAATTAAAACCGGACCAAACCGTGGGAACCACAGTTTGATTCCGGTTCCTCCATTCCACAAACAGGAACCGGCGGTTCCCAAACCAGGAACAACTCTAGTGGTAGGGCATAAAAATATGTGAAGATGACCAAATTGCCCCTGCTGTGATTAAAACGGCGTCGACTTGAAAGATGTGGCTGTCTTGACGCAAAACAGTGCCGCTTTACTGATGCAGAACTGTGGCTCAAATGACGTGCACCATTTTGCCATTTGATTGAAACAACATCGTTTAGCTTTTTTTTGTTTCTTTTTTTAAACAGCCAAAATAACGTCGTGTCGCTTAATGGTCTAGCAATTCATCACTCGTGTATCACCAACTAGCTCAAGCATCTTTCTCTGGAGCTTCCCCACACTTGGCTTCAAATAATTTTTTTTTTACCCATGCAAACCCAATTGCCTCACCTGAATGAACACCAAAACAAAAACCATTCTTGAAACCAAATGCCATTAATTCAATCACTCACAAATAATTTGGAAGAAAATAAAAGACATTAAAAATTTAAAAGGACAAAAACCATAAAAAAATAAATCCTAAAAACCAAAAGACAAAAATAGTGAAATCCTTGGGTTGCCCTTAAGAAGCACTTCTTTAACATCGTCTTAGTTGGACCAAGGCCAAGTTCAGTTGTAATGTGGTTTAGAGATGTAATCTACCTCAACTAAGCGTAGCAAAAACCCTTCATAAAATGGCTTCAAACGTTGCCCATTCACTTCAAAAAGCTTACCTATTTCGATGCTTTGTATATTGACGGCACCATGAGGATAGATATAAACAACCATAAACGGACCAACCCATTTCGGGCGAAGCTTTCCTGCAAAACATTTTAAGGTGGAATCGAAAGAGGAGTATCTTTTGACCCACCTTAAGATTCTTGTTCACAAGCTGGCTATCATGGAAAGATTTGGATTTATCCTTGTAAATGGCTTCGTTCTCATATGCATGATTTCAGATCTCCTTTAGCTCTTAAATTTGCAACTTTTGCTGCTGCTGCCCGGCCTTATCAAAATTTTTGTAGCACTCTTTCACTTAATAGGAAGGTGACAAGATTTTCCATATACAAGACAATAAGGTGACATATCTAGAGGGGCCTTGTATGTGGTTCTATGAGCCCAAAGTGCACCATCTAAATGTTGACTCAAATCCTTGCGGTTTGGGTTCACAGTTTTCTCAAGAATGTCTTTGATAGTTTTGTTTGACACCTCGGCTTGCCCATTTGTCTGTGGGTGATAGGCAATAGATACTCAATGTGTAACACCATGCTTCTTAAACAAACCCTCCACCATTCAATTGCAAAAATGGTACCTTGATCACTAATGATGGCTTTAGGAGTGTCGAATCTGACAAATACGTTAGTCTTCAAAAAATCTACAACAACTCTAGCATCATTAGTTGGGGTAGTTTTTGCTTCTATCCATTTCGAAACATAATCAACAGCAAGTAATATGTATTGGTTGCCAAAAAATGATGGAAATGAACCCATAAAATCATTACCCCAAATATCAAAAATTCCACAAACAAGAATTGGTGTTTGGGGCATCTCATTCTTTTGATTTATATTTCCAACCTGTTGACAGCGATCACAAGCCTTACAAAATGCATAAGAATTTTTAAAAATTTTGGGCCAATACAAACCTGATTCAAGCACTTTCTTTACCTTGTATTACGGCCGAAATGACGACCACCACAAGCTGAAGAATGATAGAATTGCAATGTAGAAGAGATCTCAGATTCAAGTACACACATGCGGATAATTTGATCATAGCGAATTTTCCAAAAGGTAGGGGTCATCCCAAATGAATATTTGGCATCACTCTTCTGTTTATCCTTTTGGGATTTACTGTAGCCATCAGGAAAACCATAATTAGTCAAATAAATAACAATTTCAACATACCATGGCTTGCGGCATGGCCATGCCATAGTTAACACGTGCAAGTGTTCATTAGGAAACTCTGCAGAGATGTTATTATATGTCTCTGGAACATTGGTGAAGGGTTTCAAAACCAACAAATTTAAATTCTTACTTTAAGTCTGAAATAAACAATATTTGAAAACAGTGGCGAGCATGGTCAAATCCACAGAGACTGGCAAAAATTTATCTAATTGCATAAAATAACTGTAAAAATAAAGATGTGAATTGGTTGTGGAAGACCGAACGTAACAGTTAAATAAAGCAGTAAAAGAAATCAAGAACATAGAGTTAACAAGGAAGAAATCAATATCACGAAAGCCTAGCCAAGATACATCTCCGTCTCACTTAATTAATTGATCACGGGTAATGAAAAACAAATCAGTATTGTTCACACATGCAGGTTATAGTTATAGGTGACGCACTCAGTAACAATCTTTCCTTATTATTTCAGTAGTTCTAGGATGCCCTGCAAACTACTTCCAAACCAATAAACATCCCTCGGGACGCCCTACAGAGTTCAATTTATTAGTAGCATTAAGAACTATAAAGACCCTACCCAAGACAACAAACTCTGAAGTCGCAGTTCATTCGAGCAAGATTATTCTATTCCGCTAATGACAGTCGAATCCCATTATCACAACAACAACATTAACTTACCACTTGTGCTAGACACACAATCACGAATCTACGAATCTAACTGGTTGTTATTATTCTATCAACTAATTTGATGTGGCCATCATCAATGCAATCAATAGAATAATAAACATTCAAGTACAAAAATAGAATAAATGTATAAACAGTAAAGAACAATTGAAATAGAACCTCACAATTAATTAAAGATCGACTTTGATTGTACCTTAACTAGAAAATAATTTAGTTTCGCATAATGTTTTGAAGAACACAAACGAAAAAGATCAATGTTCCAGCCGTCCAGCCTCCCCCCACTAATTGTCTCTAGCTATTTATATGTAATAATCATCTTAACCTAATTAAAATTGTTCATTAGTTCCCAAAAATATCCCTCTAAAAGTTCCAATCTTCAAGGTTGCGTTGCTCCACAAAATAGGTAACTTCTTGAGTCAATTTCCTTGCCAAAATAGGCTTTCCTGCGTCAGACTCACGTGTCTACAGTGTACGCGCGTTTCTCATCATTCTAAGGCCTTGTCGTAACGCCCCGAATCCAACCTTTGCACAAAACAGCTACAGATCCACTCATTTCTATCAAAATCAACCCCTGAATACAATTAAATACAAACTAACATAAAAACACAAAAATATGAATAATATACATACAAAATAATAATAAAATATTAATACAAATATACACAAAATGCACACTAACAAGAATCTAAAACAAAGTGACCTCAACGAAGTGTGTTAAGTAAATGTACTGTCCAATAACAATAAAAGCAGATAATTATAAAAAAGAAATAATAAGAAAAAGATAAAGAGGGGTCAATTACAATTAGTAGCAGTTCAATTAGAAAAGTTTCTTCGGCAAAAAGAAAATTAGAAAAGTTCCATAAGATTTTCATGACCAAAAAAAGACAAAAAAATAAACATAATCTTTTAATACAAAATCCCAGAAGAAGTCCACTTGTGTTGAGCCACAAGAAAAAAAAAATAGAATATAAAATTATTAGAAAAAGAAAAAAGCATGGTTGATCCATGTTTTGCAAGCTGGTGAGTGTTGACGCTTTGCAGGTCTACCCAGAGGAGAGTGGTTTGTGTGTGTTCGTGCTGCGTCATTATATGTTTTTAAAGGTCATGATGAGGTGGAGAAAGGAAGAGATGAAAAAGAGAAGTGTTTTGTCAGGTTATGTTTTAGGTGGGCGCAATCTTGTGATACTCTTTAGCGTTTTAGCCTCGTTGTTCAAGTAGTTGGCAATTAACTTTGTCCTTCAATGGATTCGCCAAGGCTCTTCCTTACTTTTCCTCTTCTTTTTCAATAATTATACTATTATTTTTCTTCACTCACCAAAAAAAAAGGACGAAAATTTTCATCTATTAATAATCTTCTGCTTACCTAATTATCTTTCCTTCTCGCTTCCTTCTTCTCTTCTCTCTTATCGATTGTACACTACACATAGTTATTGTTGTAGGTACAAGTTTTGCAGAGGATAGAAACTAGGAATGAATAGTCCTGAAAGTCTTCAACTTGATTTCTCTGAGTTTGTTGAAGTTGATCCTACTGGAAGATATGGAAGAGTACATTGCTAACCTTCTTTCTTCTACATTCTTTTTCTATTTATTTGTGTTGTGTGTATTCGTTTTGTGAGACCTTTTTGTCTTTTTTGTTTTCGTTTTGTGTAGTACAATGAAATTCTTGGCAAGGGAGCTTCAAAGACAGTGTACGGACTCTTTTTCTCTCACTTTTGTGGCAATTTTTATTCAAAGCTTTAATCTTTTTGTGGGTTTCTATGTAAAGGTTTTGACTTTGTTCTGGAATTTTTGAATGAGGGTGTGTTGTTGCAGTTATAAAGCGTTTGATGAATGTGGAGGAATTGAAGTGGCATGGAATCAGGTGAAGCTTTATGATTTCCTTCAAAGCCCTGAAGATCTTGAGAGGCTTTATTGTGAAATTCACCTACTCAAGACCTTAAAACATGAAAACATTATGAAGTTCTACACTTCTTGGGTT
>CAODLS010371843.1:0-15899 GCA_948243855.1 Flueggea neowawraea
GTTCAGATGTAAAAGTACCTTCATTCCCAGGAACATGGTTTCACAAGAAGGAATAACTTCAATCTACAATTTGAGACATCAAGGTTGTAATTTGAAAAAATTCACACGAAGCTAAACGTGGCATTAACTTGCAGACGATTCTTCAGAGGAAGAACCCAAAGTATGACCTCTGTAAGATTCAAATAGTTCCTCCTTAAGATCTGCGAACTTTGATATAAATCTCTCCAGGAAAACCTCCTCTGTCAAGCTCAACACTTTCGACAAGTCAGGTTCTTTCTTCAATAGCTGCTTGCACTTGATTATCTCCAGCACTTTATATTGAGGTATCACTCTGTTTTCCATGCTATCCATCAGAAGTACTGGATTACGAATTAACACCTCTTTTTTTAAATTAACCGTGTTCAAATAGAAATCAAGTCTAAAAAGCAAAAATGACGCCTTTCTAGCCATTACCATGTACTCATCCTTAGAGAAACCAAATCTCTCTAAAAGTTTGAACTTTCCTCTCAGGCCAACTCCAGCACGGGCTCAATGGCATCCCCTCCCATTGTGGAGGGAATGCTCCCATTAATGCCTTCCGCTCAATGGTGGGCCCAAGGGAAAACTTTTTGTTGTCCTTTGGGATTATTTTTAAAAAATTCACTTCAATAAAAAATAATAATTTTTTTGTTTTTAAAATACATCAATAAATACCATAGCTTTTATTTTATTTATTTTTTACACACAATTTTAATTATATTTTTCTCTCTATCAAATTCATGCAATCTCTTCTCTTATATTTTTTAATTATATTTCAATTATATATTTATATTTTTCTTTTGTCAAATGAACCTAAATCAAGATCAATTTTTTTCTTTTGTATTTTTTTCATTGCATAATTCAATTTAGGGTATTATTATTGTTAATGCAATTTATTGTTTTATTGCAATATGTAATATATTTTATTTCTTTAATTTTTTGACGAAACTTGCCACGCCCGTAAAAAAATTTAATGGTATCTCCTCAATTAATTTTTTAATATTTTCAGACATTAAAAATTATATTTTAACATACGAGTTTTAGTTTTTTTATTTGTCATTCCACTAATTTATAGAAAATATAATTTGAAAAAAAATCACATAAATTATTCATCTAAACTAATTAAAATTTTAATTATTAAAATTTTAATCTAATTTAAATGAAAGTATAAAAAAGTAGGTTTAATATATTTATTTATTTTGATTGTATTAATTGAGGAGAGATATGACTATGGGTCTCATGTTTAAATATAAATACGAGTATAATTATTGTAGGTGATAGTTTAATAAAAAGAGAATGTAATAAAAAACTGATGTAATAGACAATCATGTCAAAATGGAGATACCCATTGGAGTCACCCTTGAATGTCTCATCACTAGAGCTAGACTTGTTGCCGGTTCTAGAACTGGCGGTTCCTATTCCAGAACAGGAGGTTTCAGTTTTTAGAATGGAGGAACCAGAATTAAACCGTAGTTCCCACGGTTTGGTCCGTTTCCAATTCGGTTCGGTTCCAGTTCTGGTTTTAATCTGTTCAACCGTCAATTCTAGTTCGATTTCCTTTTTTTTGAAATTTTGTTTTTAACACTCTATTTTATCCAGTTAATTATTTTTTCAGCTTGTAAATTTTATTATATTGAATAATTAACTATAGTACTAATAATAGTAATACACTGTATTCTATTTTTTTAATAATTTTCAAATAAATTAACTATTCTACTAGTAATTACATCACATAATTTTAAATAAAATAAAAAAATAATAGGAATTTTCTTAAAATGAGTTTTAAAAATATCGAAACTAGAAACTCTTCATTCCACTCCTCCCTCATCTCCTTGGGTTGGAATTGGTTGAGTTTGATTCTCTTGAGTTCTAATATTTTAAATTTCAAAATTTTTAAAATTTCTTTTTCTACTAAAATTTTCTATTGATGCAAATATTAATTAAATATAATAAAATAACTAAATTAAACTACATTAAAAAATTAGAAAGAATTTGAAAAAATATAATTACAAAAAATAATTTAGAGAAATATAGAAAACGTAATTATAATAATAAAATATATAAATAATTAATAAAAATAATTTAGAGCAAAATAGATTTTGAAAGAGTGAGAATATAGAAGAGATTGAGATTGAGAGAGAATGAATAAGAGTATTTATAGAGTTAAAAAAAATGACGATTTGAACCGGTGATTCAAACCCCGGTTCCATGGTTTTTAGAGATGTTGAACCGAAATTTGAACCGTAACTCTCTGATTTTGGTCGGCTAATTCCAATTCCGGTTTGATTCTGATTTTAGCTCAATTTGTCGGTTCTGGGTTGAAAATAACATGTCTAACTAGAGCCACTAACAGCACAGAAAGCATAAATAAACATCCTCGAATGCATATCAATTCCCAAATCGGAGACCTTGGAAACAATATTTCTAAGAGCAGCTTCCTAGGTGTCCTCATCAACAACATAGCTAGCTGATCCCCAACAATCTCACAACTCTCCAAAAATCTTATATTAGGCAACAATTTTGAATCCATATCAACACAAACAAGGCAAAATTCGCGACTCAAAACCTTCAAGAAATCCTTGTTATTCTTATCATTCACCAAAATCTTCTTCAGCACTTCAACGGAAGGAATCAATTTTTTTTTAAATTAAGTGTCAGAATCATAGAAGTTTTGGAAAAAAACTTACCCAGATGAGAATTAGCAAGACCCAGTTGTTGAAAAAACTCAATCTTGGGTTTAAGAATCTTACCAATATCACAAAAGAGGATTCCGGCTCAAGCGAACTGAAGACTGAATTTGTTTTTCCGAGAAACCGAGGTTTTGGAAGTATTGAACCACCGCTTGAGGCCTTTCAAGGGACTTGAGATTAGAGTAACGAGTACTACTCGCAATGGTGAGGGCTCGCGTTGCAAGAAAATTCAATGTTTTTGTCAGATAATCAAGGAGGAGAGGGTTTGAGGCTTTAGAGTGTGAAGAGTAAGAAGAGAGGAGAGATAATAGAAAGGGTCTTGTGAGAGTGTAGTGAAGGTGGGAAGGGGCGAAAGTAGATTGTGATCTCAGGTTGAAAGACGGCTGTTTTGTTGAGAAGAAAGACTCGCCGTTTACGGTGATGCTTGATCAGGAGTTATCAGAGGTTTAACTTTGGACTCTGTTTGGATTCCAGAATTAGCATAAAATTGGAATTAAAATTAAAATTGAATAAAAATTTTATTATTTAGATAATATATAAAATTAAAATTAAATTAGAATTAGAGTTGAATTAAACTTAAAATATAATCAAAACTAAAATTAATTATTTTAAAAAATATTTAATATAGATTAAATATTTTATTATTTAATATGAATTTAATATTAAATAATTGAATAATTAAAATTAAATAATTAATTATTTTATTATTTAATATAATTTAAAATTAATGATTTAAAATTAAAATTAAACAATTAAATATTATTTTATTTAAAATGAGTTTAAATTAAATAATTAAATATTTTTTAAATGGATGGGTTGAGAGAGAGAGAGATAGAAAAAAATAGGAGAGAGGGGGAGAAAGAGAATTGAGAGAGAGAGAGGGAAAATGAGAGAGAATTAGGAAAGAGGGAGGGAGAGAGTGTATACTAAAAGAGAGGGGGGAGGGAAGCAAAAAAATGGGGGAGAGAGAGGGAGAGAGAGAGAGAATCACGATAGAGGGAAAGTACTAAAGAGAGGAAGAGAAAAGGAGATGGAGGGAAGGAGAGAGAGAAGTATTAAGATATGGAGGAAGAGAGAGAGGGAGCGAGATGAAATAGAGAGAGATATATGAGAGAGAAAGAGAAGGGGAGAGAGAGAACTAGGAGAGATAGGGGAGAGAGAGAAATTACATTACAGAGAGAAAATTAGGGGAGAGAGAAAGAGATAATTGAGAGAGAGAGAAAATCAGGGGAGAGAGAGTAGGGGGAAGAAGGAGTAAGGGTGAGTGAGAAAAAAATTAGAATTGACAATTCTTAGGGGTAAGGCTAAAAATTGGGACATGCCTAAATCTAATTCCAAGTAATTGTATATGGAATTGGAATTTCAAATTCCGTTGCTTAACCAAACAATAAAATTGGAATTGAGAGAGCCTAATTTCACAATTCTATAATTTTTGGCTCAATTCCTAGGTAACCAAACTGTACCCTAAGGATTTCACAATTATTATCAGAGAGAACGACAAAAATGGGGAAAAGGCACATTCAGTATGTAACTTATTATGGGTTTAGAACTTAGTCCTTTTTGCATTGCAAAACCAACGTTTAGTCCCATGAGGGCTGAAACATTGAGCATCTCCAACAATGCTCCTTGTCATACTAGTTATAATTATAAATTAAACTTTTTTCTCTTTTAAATATGAGGAAGAAGCATTCATCTCTTTCCTAATTTTAGAAAAGAGGAGTATCTCACTTAACTGGATGAAGGAGTGTGGTAGAAGTTGTGTTCTTGTTGAGTCTGATTGTGTGGTTGTTGTTGCTGCCATAATGCACGTAGGAGTTGGATATTGTTGATTGGATTGGTTGTTTAAAATTGTAAATCAGTCTCTCAAACCTATATAATGTTCAAGTTGTTAATATTACGCGAATTGCGAATTGCGTTGCCTATTCATTAGCTTGGACAACGAATTCCTTTTTGGTTCCCTTGATAGCTTTAGCAGCTGATTTTACAAAACATGACACATCACATTATTTTGCTCCCATAATTCACAATGTTTTGGAGGAAAATAAAAGAGAAGAAATTTTCAACTATGGATATCTATATTTCTAAATTGTAGAGATCCAACATTTCATACCAAATCAAAAAGGAGATTTCTCCTTTTAAACAAAGAAGCAACTGGTAGGAGCACTTTTAAGCAGCAGTGCTAACTTCACTGGACTTTCAACGCCTTCTTTAATAGATAAATAGCATGTATTGTCGTTTATTAGAGTCAAAGAAAGCTCCAACAGATAAAGCAAAGGCCAAATCCAAAGTTGGGCTTTCTCACCACTGTGGACTGAAGTTAATCAAGTCAAAGGAATGATGAGGCTTTCTCTCTTCCAATTCTTCTTATCTATTTGCTATCCAACTATTTAATTTTTTCCCATTATTTTTTGTATCGTTGTAGTCAGTACTAGCACGTGGTTGCTCTCCTCTATTTCCTTAGTTTACGCATATAGCCATTGCACCCTTACCAATTTTGTATTTAGCCTATATATATAGTCCTCACCTTTATCAATAAAATAAGTAGAAAACACTTCATTCAAAACTTTATGATGGTATCAGAGCAAAATATCAAGATTCTTTCCTTCGTCCTTTCTAAAGCTTTTATGGAATTTGTTATTTAGTCATTATCTTCATATGTTCCTCTCTCTCTTTTTTCCTTTTTCATCATGGCTGGATTAGATGGTCCTTCTTATGTTGGTGTTCTTGGAAGTACGCATCACAACAATCCACAACCTGTAATACAACAAAATAACCAGATTATCTTTAGACCTAAAGATCATCCAACATTACCCTACTATCTACATCCTAATAAAAACCCATCTCTGGTTTTGGTGTCATTACCCTTGAACGGTTCTAATTATCACTCATGGTCTAGATTTATAAGAATGACATTGCTCTCTAAAAACAAGTTGAAGCTCATTGATGGAAGTATTATTATGCCTCTCAGAGATAACCCTACCTATGTTTATTGGGAAAGGTGCAACACTATGGTATTTTTATGGTTGATGTGTTCAGCAACCAAGTCTATTGCACAAAGTATAATATGGCTAGATTTGGCATTTGGTGTATGGAAAGGTCTACATGACATATTTTCACAAGCATACTCTTTTCGAATGTCTGATTTGCAAGAGGAAATTTATGCCTTCAAACAATGCACACTATGTGTATCAGACTATTACACCCATTTCAATATGCTTTGGGATGAGTTGTTTAATCTGAGGGCTTTACCTAGATGCAAATGCCAACCTCAATGCATTTGCAATGTTGTGACCATTATCAAACAATAGCAAGAAAGTGATTGTATCATCCATTTTTTAAAGATTCTTATGACTCTCATTCTACAATCAGGTCACAAATCACGCTCATTGATTCCTTACCTCACATCAAGAAAGTGTTCTCTATGGTGGCACAACATGAGAGACAACAAAACTCCTCATCTTGCCATCTTACTTCCCTCTCAAATGACCATGAACCACAAGCTTTCCTTGCAAAATCTAAAACCATAAATTTTTATCAAACCAACAAGAAGCCAGTATGCACTTATTGTGGAAATCAAGGACACATAGAGGATAAATGCTATAGAAAACATGGGTTTCCACCCAATTTTTCATCCACTAACAAAACAAGATCTTACCAAGCAAGAGACTCTTCAAGACAGAGATTCAGAACTGCAAATCAAGTAGAGACACATGTGGATTCTTCTCCTGATGTTGGACAGTTTCTTGAAAGTAGTGACGCATCTCAACCTAATAGAGTCTACAACCTGATTTCAGAAGAATATTTTCAATTGAAAGAACTATTGAACAAAGGTAAGAACCAGTCCTCAGCACATCACAAATCAACATAGTACGTAAAGAGATCAGAAGTACTCTCTCATCTAGTAAAACATGTCTAGTGCATTCTACTTGGATCCTTGATTTCGTAGCCACTGATCATATTATTTGCAATTTTGATCTCTTCTCTAAATGCAGAGAAGTTAACAACGTAACTGTCAGACTTCCTAATGGTCAAAATGTGTTTGTCTCTCATATGGGAACATTGCATATATCATCTCTTACTTTAGAAAATGTTCTTTATGTTCCTATTTTTTCCTTTAATCTCATTTCAGTAAGTCAACTCACTCTTTCTTCTCATTGTCAGTTAATTTTTACTGACAATTCTTGTGTGATTTAGGAACCTACAACCCTGAAGAAGATTGGTTTTGCTAAAGAGTGTAATGGAATTTATTACTTGATACCACTACATTAAGTCAACACTATTTTTTCTCAACATGAATTCATTTGGCACAAAAGATTAGGGCATCCAGCAAATCATAGACTAAAATTAGTATCTAGTTTAGATTCTTCTATTTCTTTCCAACATGTTTCTCAATGTGATATATGTCATTTTACTAAACAAAAAAGGTCAACTTTTAATTTAAGTACTTATGTTGCTTCTTCCTGCTTTGATATTATGCATGTTGACATTTGGGGTCCTTATCATATTGCTCCCATACATGGACATAAATTCTTCTTAACCATAGTTAATGACCACAGCCGCATGACTTGGGTTTATTTAATGAAAGGTAAATCTAAAACAAGAGAGTTAGTTCAGGATTTTTTTGTTTACATTGAAAGACAATTTGGAGAGAAAATCAAGTGTATTAGAAGTGATAGAGGTATTGAGTTTTCCATGACACAATTCTATGCTAAAAATGGCATAATACACCAAACTACGTGCATTGAAACTCCCCGACAAAATGGGAGGGTAGAGAAGAAACATCAACATATTCTTAGTGTGGCTAGGGCATTAAAAATGCAAGTTGGTCTACCCATTAAATATTGGTTTGAATGCATTCTACATGTTGTTTTTCTCATAAATCGAATTCCCACACCACTTTTTCAGATAAATCATCTGATTCTATATTGTTTGGAACTAACCCTGATCTTACTCACTTAAGAGTGTTTGCATCTACTAAAGAAGCAAACCGCAGGAAATTTGATGCAAGAGCCAAAAAAAGTATTTTCCTTAGTTTCTCTGTAGGTACAAAAGGATACAAACTACTAGACCTGGAAACAAAGGAAAATTTCAAGGGACATAATCTTTTATGAAGAAATTTTTCCCTTAAAAAATTCATCACCAGTTGACACATCAGAACCAAGTCTAGTCTTACTTTCAAACACAAATTCTACCTCCTATGAACCTATAAAATCCCAAACCATTAACCATCACTTATCCCCTATTCTTCACATATCTCCTAGTCTTCTCCCTCACCACTATCGTCACCTCCATCATCACCACCACCATAACCTAAACCCCAACCAAGGCGTTCAACTAGGCAAACCAAACCACCTTCCTACTTACAAGCATATGATTATTATGGTAAGCCTCACACTTCTCCTCACACCATCTCTTTAGTTCTCTCCTATCAAAACCTTCCATCTCTACGCTAGGCCTACACATTATCAGTAACTACCCTTAAAGAGTCTACCGCATATCATGAAGTTGCTCAATCAAAAGAACAGAAAAAATCTATGAACGAAGAATTGCAAGCACTTGAAAGAAATGAAACATGGGAGCTTACCTATTTACCACAAGGAAAAATGGCTATTGATTCCAAATGGGTTCATAGATACAAATTTAACCAGGATGGAACGCTTCATCATCACAAAAGCAGAGTAGTGGTAAAAGGTTTCACCCAACAACTAGGAGTAGATTACACATAAACTCTCTCTATTAGAAAAATTGAGCACAATTAGATTCCTCATCGCTCTCATTGCTTCACAGAACTAGCATCTCCATCAACTCGACATAAACAACACATTTTTACACTGAGATCTCCATGAATAGGTATACATGAAGCCATCCCCTAGACTCATTTTTCCCAATTCCAATATGGTTTGCAAAGTCAAAAAGAGCATATATGGACTCAAACATGCTAGCAAACAATGGCATGAAAAACTCACCACTACTCTTAGCTCAATCGATTTCAGACAATCTCCTTCTGATCATTCTATCCTTATCAAGAGACAGGATGCTTATTTCATCACTATCCTAGTTTATGTTGATTGTGTTCTTCTTGCCAGCAACAACCTTGAACTAATTGAGTCAAAAATATATTTTTAGATGAAACCTTCAAGATCAAAGATCTAGGTCTAGCAAAATATTTCCTTAGGCTTGAACTAGCATGATCCTCCACTAGCATCAATCTCTCTCAACGACAATGCACTCTAGATCTTTTAGAAGAGACTAGATTTGTTAATAGCAAACTCGTTTCTACACCAATGGCTCTCAACACAAGATTGACAACTTCAGGAGAGCTTTTTTCCAGACATTCCTGCGTATCAAAAATTTGTTGGAAAATTCTTATATCTGAATACAACAAGACTAGACATTAGCTTTACAGTACAACAACTCTCACAATTTCTCGTTAAACCCACAACAACACACATGCGAGCAGATCATCGGGTTTTTGCGTTACCTAAAGAAAGCCTCTGGTCAAGGAATTATATTATAGAGTGATTCTTCTCTGAAGCTTCGAGCCTTTTCAGACTCAGATGGGGCAACTTGCCCAGAATCTCGCAAATCAATAACTGGGTTTTGTGTTTTCCTTGGTTCCTCTCTCATTTCATGGAAATCAAAGAAACAAGAGCTAGTATCTCGTAGTTCCTCTGAAGTAGAGTATCGAGCATTAGCTACCACGGCATACGAATTTCAATGGTTGATCTATTGCCTTAAAGATCTTCATATTTCACTTCCAAAGCCTTCGTATCTCTATTGTGACAATAGATCTACAATACACATAGCAGAGAATCCAATTTTTCATGAACGAACGAAACACATCGAGATCGATTGCCACTTCATTCATGAAAAAGTTCAAATTGGTGCCATTCATCTTCTTTCGGTAGCTTCTCACTCACAGTACGCCGACATCTTCGTAAATTCACAGCCAAAAGCTCTTCTTCAGAATTTCTTACTTAAGCTTGGTGTACATGATGTGTACACTCTAGCCTATGGGGGCGTATTAGAGTCAAAGAAAGCTCCAGCAGATAAAGCAAAGGCCAAATCCAAAGTTGGTTTTCTCACAACTGTGGACCGAAGTTAATCAAATCAAAGGAAGGATGACGCCTTTTCTCTTCCGATTCTTCTTATCTATTTGTTATCCAACAACTTGATTTTTTCCCGTTGTTTTTTGTACCGTTGTAGCTCAGTACTAGCACGTGGTTGCTCTCCTCTATTTCCTTATTTTACGTATATAGCTGTTGTAGCCTTATCAACTTTGTATTTATCCTATATATATAGTCCTAACCTTTATCAATAAAATAAGTAGAAAATACTCCATTCAAAACTTTATGATTTGTATCTGTTTTGACATAGTCGAGACAGACACTATTGATGCAAAAATTTGGGTACTTCTTTGCTAAAATCCTTGTATAGACATTTATAGCTGGTTTAGAGAGTATATAAGCAGACATGAATGGAGGCCAATTTTTGGTATCTATAGAGTTCACTTTGAAATATTTGAGATATTCATTCAACACCTCATCCACTCTTTCTTCTAAACGATTTTCTGCATCACCTAACACCTCCTTAGCCCATTCAGTTTTTACATACTGCGATGGATCATAAGTGATGTTAGAAACTCACCAAAAGAATTATTAAGTTGTCCCATATTGTTTAGAATATTTTAACTAGACAATACATTGTTTACTGACTTTGGCAGTTGCTCTGACTTGATGTCCATAATGCCTTTCTTCATGGTAATCTCTCCGAAGAAATTTATGTCTCTTCCTTCTGGATATGACCGACGAGGGGAGAATCTTGTGTGTCAACTGTCGACTCAACAAGTCTTTACACGGATTAAAACAAGCCTCTCGTTAATGGTTTGCCAAGTTTCTACTGTTGTTCAAGATACTGGGTTCATTCAATCTAAATCGGACTATTCGTAGTTCACATGTAAGAAAGGCAAATCATTTATTGCTTTATCGATCTATGCTGATGACATTATCATAATTGGTAACTATCTCGTGGCCATAGCGCTTTGGAAATCTTGAAAGATGGAGGATTTTTTGGAGCTAAGCCTGTGAATTTTCCTATGGAACAAAATATAAAATTATCAGAAAGAGAGTTGTTAAATGATCCATCTACATATAGGCGACTTGTTGGACATCTAATTTATTTGACTACGACACTACTCGATATAATTTATTCAGTACACATGTTAAGAAAATTCATGCATTGCTCCACATAAACCTATATGGGCGCTTCCATGTGTGTGTGTGTGTTACGGTATCTAAAGAATAATCCAAGTCAAGGTTAGTTCTTTTCTTCACAAAATGATTTATCTTTGCGTGCCTTTTGTGTTTCATATCAACTACTGGTTATTGTCTAATTTCTCGAATATCAACCACTGGTTGTTGTATTTTCTTGGGCTCATCTCTCATTTCTTTGAGAACAAAGAGACAAAAACAATTTCTCCATCCTCAGCAAAAGCCGAATATAAAGCTACAACTAGTACATGTTGTCAGTTAACTTGGTTGTGATCATTGTTGAAAGATTTGCAGATATTGCATCAATAACCAACATTGTTCCATTGTGATAACAAAGCGGCTCTACACATTGCATCCAATCTGGTCCAGTGTTTCCTGAAAGCATTAGACACATAGAAATAGATTGCCATTTTATTTGTGACAAGATTCAAGGTGGTTCGATTTCAACTAAATTTGTTCCTTCAACTGAACAACTTGCTTATGTGTTCTCTAAACCATTGGGGAAAAGTTTTTTCTGCAAAAGTTACAACAATTTTTATTAGACCATCATAGTCGGGTGTTTGGTAAAGTTCAACATCGATTTTTGACAATGTAGTTTCTTGAGAAAGCAAGTATTTGATACCTTATCAAAAAATTGCTTGCAAACACAACATTTTATATTTTATTATAAAATTTTTAAAAAATACATTATATTTGAATAGAAATATATTTTATTTTTATGGACAATTTTTATGTAATATATTTCAATTATAATATTGATATTTGTCAAAAAAATTAAAATAAATATTAGATAAATAATTAATATTAATATATGTTTCCTTATTTGTAATTTTATCACATAAATAATTTACAACTTTTTACCTCTTATCTACACTGTAAAACAATTTTACCTCTAACTACAACTTTTTATATTTTTTTACTAAATAGTCATTTGATTTTAAATAAATTAATTTTAGAATCAACACTTTCTTCTACACCAACAACAATATTAAAAAGTAATACTAAAAGAGCTTAGTTTATCTTAAGCATACAAACATAAAGAAAGCTTCATAAAACATAAATGAAAATAATATACAATGAAAAATAGCATAGAATTTAATTTAACACATTAATTTATAGCCATTATATGAAATCTTCATGAGAAATTGTAAAATGGCATATAAAATCACAAAAAAATATGGAATTAATATATCAGATATATTAAGTATAAAAAACACAAATGAATGCTTCAGATTGTAATTTAGTTTTTACCTGCAATATTTTTTGCAATATATATATATATGAGTCTTTAAGTCTTTTAACATACAAAATCCTTGTAACACACACATTGAAGTTGTTCTTCATTGTTTGAACAAATTTTGTACCGCCTCAGGAGAAAAAGTGAGTGTCAACAAGACAAAAATTTATTTCTCTAAAAATGTTTCCCATGACTTGGCAGTACATGTAAGCTCTCATTGCAGATTTGCAAGGCTTGCTTCTCTGAGAAGATATCTGGATGTACCTATTTTGCAAGGAATAATCTTGAAGGGAACTTATGCTTATTTAATAGATTCGATTAGCCAACGGTTGAATGGTTGGGCGGCAAAGGCGCTAAGTTTTGCCGGTAGAGTAACATTGATTCATTCTCTACTATCCTTCATCCCCATATATGCTATGCAAACCATTGTTTTGCACGTTGGACTTTGTGATGACATTGATAAGATTGTCATAAAAAAATTTGTGGGGCAATAAAAGTATCAAGAGGAAAATTCACCAAGTGAGTTGGCCTATGGTTTGTCGTCCGAAGACGGAAGAGGGTTTGAGAATTAAACCAACTCATTTGGTTAATAAGGCATTCTTGATTAAGTTGGGTTGGCATCTCTATTCTAGTTCCCATGCCCTTTGAGCACGTATTCTCCAAGCTAAATATATACAGGGGATGTGATTGATTTTGCTCATTCTCATCATTATAACCTTTCTTCGCTTTGGTCTGACATCTTGCGGAACAGGGATAATTTAAAGCAAAACTATGTTATTTCTTTTGGAGATGGTAGGAGTACTAAATTTTGGACTGATAATTGGATTGAATCTTTTAGCCCTCTCATTAATTTGATTTCCAACCCTCTGACTCTGGAACAACTAGAAATGATGGTGGTCGAGAGTCACGCTTCGGGTGTTTGGACTTATGATTACCTATCCCTATTGTTGTCTACTGATATGGTTAATGTTGTGCATTCTCTGCCACCTCCTGTCTGGGATGGCCATATGGATAAGCTTGTCTGGAAAGGCTCCTTGTTTAGTTATGCACTTCGGCTAAATGTCTTCGATGCCATTCGGAAGTGGAGACGATTCTTCATGCCATTTGAGATTGTTCAGCCAAAGGAACATTGGCTCTCTGTTCTCCCCTCTCAAGTTCGATCCTCCTTTTTCTCCATAAGCCTATGTGATTGGTTAATTAGTAAATAGTAAACTATTGCATGGGAGTAAACTTTCTTGGTTTTTGTTGTTTATGATTATGATTTAGAGGTTATGGAATAGTCGCAATATGGAAGTTGTTGGTAGGGGTGTTAGGCAGCGAAATTTGGGTGGATGCAGTATAGAAATTGCCTTCAATTATCTTCGTGCTACACGACTTGCCCATAAACTGAATGTGCGTAGTAATCCATCCAACATTGATGCTCAACATGTTAAAGACAACCTGAGTGTTCATGTTGATGGAGTTGTGTCTTTTCATAATCCCTCTTCTGTAGTAGGTATCCTTGTTAGGGATACTTCTGGTTTTGCCATTCATACTCGTACTATTAATCTAAGTTTATGTCTCAGTTCCACCCGTTCCTAATCCAATTAGCATGCCTCCAGGACCCATAATAAGGTCCTGATCAAAGAAGTTTCAACAAGCATTGATACATCATCTACAAGGCTTGGTGAATTCACTTAATGAAGGATTACAAGGCCACCAAAGTTTTGGATCAAGTTCAGCTCAAGTCTAATACAACTTAATTCAAATCCAAGTCACTAATGAGATTAATTAAGTGTGTTTTTAATGGGCTGACCGTATTTATCATGTGTGATAAATTAGTTTTTTATTTTTATGTATTTCTTTTATGGAAAGTAGCATCCAATTAGGAGCCATACATTTATTATGGTAATTGAATTTTGTTTAGGAGCCCTAATTGACCAAGGACAACTTTTGTAAGGCTATTTAATCATTCCATAGTCGAAACATATGGAGAGATTTTTTTGATAATATTTTAAACCTAAAGGCTTTTGCTTTTATCTTTGTGTTCTTGAATAGAATGCATGCTTAAGGAACATTCAAAGAGTTTGATCACATTCTTGTGGAGTGTTTTGAAATTGGAGTTTAGAAACAAGTTTTCTAGGTTCCAATTCTTTGATCAAATCATCTAAGCAATCTGATTTCTAACCATTCTTAGGGGTTGAAATCGAATTGGTGTTGAGATTTTCTTGTTAATATGTTGGGGGTCCGGATATCAAAAGGGTTCTCAAGCTTATTCAGGGAGGTTTCGTATCATTTGGTATCAGAGCTTTGGTTCTAGATCAGGTTTTATCTTTACAAAATTTCATTCCTTTAATTCTAAACTTCTTGTGTTTGTCGTTTCTTTTAGAGTTCGGTTCACTGTGTCTTCATGCTTGTTCTTGTTCTTGAGTTTTATTATTATTCTTGATTGGTTGATTTGATTTGCGTTTTGAGATCATTATAAAAAAAATCATATTTTTCTTTTAGCATCTGTGGTTGAAGAGTAAACAAAAAACAAAAAGGTCCAACACAAAAAAAAGACCAAGGCAAAAAAAAAAAGAAAATCTTCAGAAACGACATAATTTTGGATGCTTGCGTGATTGAAAGTCCAATTCAAATCTGATTTATATTTCCTATCCTAACAAATCTTGTCATATTTTGAGTGGAAATTGTGTGTGGTTACATTCCTTGCTCATTAAGGAATATTGCAAATTGTGGCAGAATTGGATTCTTATCAAAATACTTCCTAAATTGTCTTATTCCTATTCTGGTTAGATTTTTCCTAATTCTTTTACATGTCTTCTGCATCCATTTGAGTTTTCGTAATTTATTGCTTCTTACTTGTTTTATTTTTTTTCTTGTTTCCTTTTCTTGATTGACCGAACTTGCCTCAAACTTGTTTTTCAATTTCAATTTCGGCATTCCACACATTACAAGCTACTTGGATGTGATTCTCAAGTGTGATTCACTTAAGAACATAAAAGAATTAGCTAGAGTGGTGTGAGGAAAACCTTGAGTGATTCATTAATTGAGGTAAATACGAGTGAACATCCCCATTATTTGAGTGCAAACACGTGAGGGAGTTCTTGTGAGGTCCTTGAATTATTTTTGGTTCTTTGTTTATAACCTTTTTTTCACAGCAATGTCAAACCAATGAGGAGATATTGGAGCTGGTCATATTAATGAAGCTAGACAACATGAGGCTCAAGATGGAGATATGACATGTTTTACTCGAACTATGGAGGCTATGAGGGAAACATTGGAGCGTATGGATAAAAGGTTGCAAGCGGTTGAAAGGGCCACACCAAATCACAATGAGAGGCCGAGGGAAGGTAGAAACCGAAATCTCCAGTTTGATGATTTGGAAGATGAAATTTTTGATTACCATGAAGAAGACAATGCAACTTTTGATGGAATGGGTGTACCTAAAGGTGGAGGAAGTAGAGGTTGCGATTTTGGCATAGGAATAGGGAGATGGCAAGGCAACCAATTCTATGGCAGAAATTGAGGCTATGATGATTTTGTGGATAAAAATTTGGGGAACATTAAACTTGAGATACCTCATTTTGAAGGCAAATCGGATCCAGAAGCTTATTTGCAATGGGAAAAAAGGTGGAGCTCATTTTTGATTGCCATCAATTTAGTGAATAGAAGAAGGTTAAGCTTGCAGTGACACAAATTTTT
>CAODLS010371921.1:0-14075 GCA_948243855.1 Flueggea neowawraea
ACCCACTCCTAACCAGAACAAGTCACTGTCCAATGAAGACGACGAGGAGTCGTTTGTGGAGACTCCAAGAGGAGTGGCTGAAGGAGTATCAGCCAAGTCAAATCCATCATTTTTCAGAGATAGATTGTCTTTCAATTGGACAAATGCAATGTTTGCTTGGCAAAGAACTGCATACCATTTTCAACCCCAAAAAAATTGGATGAATGGTAAGTGACGACTCACGCAAAATTAATGAATTATGTTAGTCTTTGTTTTGCTTAGCTAGCTAACTTTTGTGTTTGTTAGTTTTATTACTTGCTGTTTAGAGTAAGAGGGATTTTGCAGTTTTATACTTAATATTTTTAGAAATTTCCATTTTTCTTATATTCTCTTGTTCATTGTTGTGATCCAACCTTTTTTATTGTCATTTCTTTCTGGTAATTGCTCTCTGGTGGGGAATCTGCGATGTATTCTTCTTTAGATCCTGATGGTACGATCTTCTTTTCCTTTTTAGTACTTCTAAATTTTTGTTGTTTGGCTAATTTAGAACTTTAAATTAAATGTGTCGCTTTAGTATTTTATTTTCAACATTTACTCTAGTTTTTCTTTAATTTCTCCATGAAATGGTGAGCTGTTAAAACAGTTAAAAATGATTCTACAATATGTCACATTTTCTTAAGAAATTATTTTAAACCTTAATTTAGGTTTTTGCATAGTCTAAACATTTTGATCATTAGGTAGCTATAATAATAGGATTGAGTGATCAAACCTTCAAACTAGACTGTGCAATCATTTGACTTAGATACGTAGGCGATTTGGCAAGATCTAGTGTGTCAAGACCACATGTTTGAGGCTGTAATAACAAGACGCAAATTTTTGTACCTGCAGAGAAATTTCTAAATCAACACCAAAAAGAGCTCATGCTTTTTAGTTGTGAGCCAATCAGGACAATGTTCTATTTATTTGGACGCTCGAAAGAGTCCACTACATCCTTAGTCACCACTAATTAATCACGGGGTGATAACCAAGAATTAAGAGACTACTACTACTACTCCCCATGCATCCAAATTAAGAAGCCTCCAACCAACAAACTGTCAACACACACAGTGTCCATTTATTTCTGTATGGAAAGGGGTTGCTTTGCCAGCCTTCATTTCTACCCTCTCATCGCACCCTTTATTTTCTGTATGAAAATTTTCAGGACCATTATTTCACATGGGCTACTATCACCTATTTTACCAATACAACCCTGACTCAGCTGTGTGGGGTAACATCACGTGGGGCCATGCCGTATCAACGGACCTGATTCACTGGCTATATCTCCCAATTGCGATGCGACCTGATCAATGGTATGATATCAACGGCGTGTGGACTGGTTCCGCTACTCTCCTTCCTAACGGTCAGATTGTGATGCTTTACACAGGCGACACCAATGCATCTGTGCAGGTCCAAAACCTTGCATACCCCGCCAGCCTATCCGATCCTCTCCTCCTTCATTGGGTCAAGTACCCGGGTAACCCGGTTATGTTCCCTCCACCCGGAATTGCGTATGATGAATTTAGAGACCCGACCACGGGGTGGATGGGACCCAATGGCACGTGGCGAATAGCAATTGGTTCAACTGTTAATGAAGCTGGTCTTGCAATGGTATTCGAGACCACTAATTTTACAACATTTGAAAAATTAAAAGGGGTTTTGCATTCGGTTCCCGGTACGGGTGAGTGGGAGTGTGTGGATTTTTACCCGCTCGCGGTAAACGGGTCGACGGGGTTGGACACGTCAGCCAATGGGCCGGGTATAAAGCATGTGTTGAAGGCTAGCTTGGATGATACAAAGGTGGACCATTATGCAATTGGAACCTATGACCCGACAACTGATAAATGGACTCCTGACAACCCGAAAGAGGATGTGGGTATTGGGTTGCGAGTGGATTATGGTAGATATTATGCTTCCAAATCATTTTATGACCAGAAAAAACACAGAAGGATTCTGTGGGGTTGGGTCAATGAAACTGATACTGAAACTGATGACCTCGAAAAGGGTTGGGCCTCTGTTCAGGTAAAACATTCTCTTTAATCACGTAATTCATGATTAATTAATCTTGTAAACATGAATCAGAAGAGATATTTCTGTTTTGGGCAGACAATTCCACGAAATGTTTTGTTTGATAACAAGACAGGAACCAACATACTCCAGTGGCCAGTCGAAGAGATAGAGAGCTTGAGACTGAACAGCACTGATTTTACAGACGTTGTTGTTGGACCAGGTTCGGTTGTTCCACTCCACATAGGCATGGCCACGCAGGTTTGTCCCTAATTGTCAGATTATGATGAATTTCAATATTTCTTTTACATGGTAATGACTACTTTGTGACAATCTCCGTTTAAACTGTTGGCAGCTTGACATATTTGCAATGTTTGAAACCGAATTGATATCAAACACAACCACTGAAGAGTACGGTTGCAGTGGAGGTGCTGTAGATAGGAGCAATTTAGGACCATTTGGTCTGCTAGTGATTGCAGATGAATCACTCACTGAACTTACTCCTATATATTTCCGACCTGTTAATACATCTGACGGCGGTCTCAAAACTTACTTCTGTGCTGATGAAACAAGGTTTTTTTTTTGAAACTTCTTTATTTGTTTGTGTAATAAGTTTAGAATTTGTGCAATGTTCATCAGGATTTATAAATGTTGTTTGATGCAGATCATCATTGGCTCCTGGTGTTTTTAAACAAGTCTATGGGACCACAGTTCCTGTCCTAAAGGGAGAAAAGCTACAAATGAGAATCCTTGTAAGTGATAAAGTACACATCTATTGTAAACAAGTGTTCAGACACTTTTTTGATGTGTAACTAATTCAAAAACGAGTAGGGTAGAACTCTAATTAGTGATACAACTCATCCTATGGAATTTCAAAACTTCTCCATACCGATTTTTAAAGTTGTATATTTTTCGACTGAACACTTTACTTCTGATTATACAGGTTGATCATTCGATGGTGGAAAGTTTCGGGCAAGGAGGTAGGAGAGTAATTACATCAAGAATATATCCAACACAAGCCATATATGGGAATGCAAAGCTCTTCCTGTTCAACAATGCAACAGGGGTGAGCGTTAAGGCCACGCTCAAAATTTGGGAGTTTAATTCTGCCTTTATCCATCCCTTCCCGCTTGACCAAATTTAATACAAAACATTTGAGTTAAGATTATTGTATCCAGTTCTTTTATTGTTCCATTTAGATGCTGGATCAAGCAGGAATATCAGAGTCGACCAAAATGAGCCATTTATGCCATTTTTTTGGTCCCACCGAGCGTGCGATACAGGGATCTTATCATTTTTTACTTGTAACTTTCACGGATTCCATCAAAAAATAAATTCTCAATTGTGATGTTTGCAGTTGGTATTTCATTCAAATCCAAAGCCTTGATGCCCTAAACTCACGAATGAGGTGCTGCAGGTGCATTATTAGACCTCAGCTCCACACCAGAAGTATCAACAACAGGATTAAACTTCTTTTCGTCTAAGGTGTATAAATTTAGCATCCCTTTCAGTGAGTCGTGTATTTTTCATGTTTGACAATTGATTTGAAACCAATAATTTTTAGAACACAAACAAAGAACAAATGGAAAACAGAGTTGGAAATAAAGGAAATGGAACGACACTTCACCTTATCAAATAGGACTAAAACTTGAATGGCTAGCTCCGGAGAGAGAGCACCACTCTGAACCATTTCGTCCAAAGTTTCTGTCAAGCACATTCCAATTGTTGACCTCCAAAATGAGAATGAAAACAGGGGAATAATATTCTATCAAAACTATGTCGTTTTGCTCAAGTCTACGTTAAAACTATGTAGTTTGAGCAAAACTACGTAGTTTTGCTTGGAAGTCTATAATAATTGGTGATTTTCTCAGCTTCAGGAGCACGTCAAGCCAACGCTGCAAATCCATTGATCCGTCCGAGGCAATGGTCAAAAGAAACTTCGATTACGCTCACTAGTATCCTTCTAGTGTCTGTCCTCTTCGAACAACTTTACCATTAAACTCAAGATTTGTTAACCAAAGCTGTGTCAGTGGTGCAGACACTCAAACGGGAACAGTAACCCACAAGTTTTCAAGTTATAAAAAAATTCGTTTGAGCCCTTAACCACATGACGTGGCAGCAGACAAAAAGTGGATTAGACCGTTAACATAGAACAAACACTAAAAAAATATAGACTTAATTCCACTAGATCAGTAATTTTAGTATTCTTTGTCAGAGTTAATGGAGGCAATGGCGCTGCTCCATATACAACTTCGTGTTGTTTATGTTCCAATGTTCTGAAAGAAGGCTATATTTACTCTTATTTTTTTCGAATTTCATTTGTTTTTGGTTCTCCGATTTCACAACAGTTCTCAAATGTCATCACCAAAAGTATTTTCCGTGTGTCAACGGTCTGGTAGCCATAATTAGGACAGCAATCTAGATTCAATACCAAAGTTGAGTAAATGGAGCATTATGAAAACCCAGAGAATAGAATATTGGTTGCGAAGGAAAGACAACGCTCTTCCTGTGCAAGTCAGTCGGTTGCCCCAAGTCATCAAAATCAAACCAAACATAGATACAAAATCATTTTTTTTGGTTACCAATATAAACAATAAATACTTTATGCAGTTGGGTGATTCTGTGTAGAAACTACTTGCAGTGCACGTGGCGATGGTGTTATATATATATATATATCCAAGACAGGTTAAAAATGCAAAAGAAATGGGATATTTGTGGCTGAATTGCAAAACTTCAATGTTCCAAGTCCAACATAAGCACTCTCAAATCGAGCTTATGTGCTGGATTTGCGTCAGCAAAGCACTCTTTTGTCTTAGACAGCAAAACTCCGATGTTAAATTATACTACAAAAATGAAGCCACTGTACACAATTCCAACTTCCTTAACCTGTGGCAAATGTAAGACACTGTACAAAGCCAAGTTTTTTGTTGGGTCAAGAATTGTCAATGATAAATTGCTAGTAATTTCTTCAATACTTGTGTCAATATTGCTTAAAGACATTATAGTTTCGATTTTTACTTATCCGTGAATAATCAAATGAAATTCTCAGTGAAAGCCAATATACGTATAGGGAGAGAGGGAAAATTAACGATGAATAAAGATAATCTGATTTATAACATCAACATGACATCCATGCCCATTAATGTATTCATTTAGCGATATAAAAGGGGTTATGTGACGTCATCCAAATACAATAATAACCAACAATAAAGTATATTCTAGTGCTCTTATTGATCTCAATTTATCATATGCTTCGAAGAAATTAAAATGTTGGCAAAGGGGCTTTGACGCTGTCGTTGAATATTAAATGGAACACCATAGGGTTTTTTTTTTGGAACCGTGGCAAAAGGAATATAAAATTGGCTATTTTTAAAAATTATAATGTTAATTATATTCTTAATTATTTTGACATAAATACAATCTGATTTGTTAACAAATCTGAAGTGAAATGGAACCAAAATAAATTACTTGTAGAGTAATAAACATTTGAAGAACTTTACCACCGGCGCAACAGTGGCCATGGAATATGTTTAGCTTGTAGGAAATGAATCAACGGAGAGAATTGTTGCCAAATATAGGTGCTGTATGGGTTGATTTAGTCTCTTTTATACAGAACAAGTAAAGATTTTGTAAATCCCCGCATAAAGGGAAAAAATAACATACCAAACATGGGGAGATTAAGTGCATTGGGTCGGTCAAAAATGCTTTTTTATTGCTGAAGAAGTTAATCTTTGTGGAGGATCAATGGAATTTTGTGGGCCATATTTAACCCCCTGAAGTTATACTTAATATCTTTTTAGTCCACTAAAATTTAGTTTTTACTTATTAGCCCACTCAACTTTTTAATTTTTACTTATCATCCCATTCAACGTAACGTCGTTACTTTTATTGTACACGTCAGATTTTTTCGTCACGGGTTGATGACGTGGAATGGTGACATGGATATCAATTGTACCAAAATATGACATAACACATCTAACCTCCTGAACTTTCATCCAACATTCCTTCAGCCCATTGAACTTCATATTTCACCTATCAACTAACTAAATTCTCTAAAATCTATATTAAAAGTCTCTTCAAATAAGTTAATTAAATCTCATTAATATCTTTGATGACATCAAGGTCAATTCTTCTTGAATTTACTTTCTTCCTAAGATAGTAATCTACAAGTTCTTCATCGGTTGGATGGAACCGGAAGCCAGGAGGAACATGTGTAAAAGCATTCATATTCGATCCTGCTTAGTTCGTTAGCTCTTCAGTCCTGCAATCCATTCATACATATGCTATCTCAGTAACTTAGTAATGTATTTTCATTCACAGTAACCATGCATTTCACTACTATATTTTCGACATCAATGAGACAAAAATATGAAATTCAGAAGTTAGCATTATTGCTGTTATACACGTATATGTATAACATACATGATTGTGGGAAACAGATTTCCTAGCAATGAAGCATGGATTTTTTTTCCCAGAATATTCTTTTTTTTTGTTATATTGGTTCTCATGGAAATTAAATCATCAACCTAGTAAGATAAAAATTGTTGCAAAGTTTATTCCATGTAAAGACTAATGACATAACGACACTCACTATAACCAAATTCGCCAATTTTCTTGAACTTTATGTTATGATTAAACGATTTTCATTAACGCCGAATGAAAAATCATCTACTATATGAAAAAAAAAATAACACAAAGGAAGATACAAACTTAAATCGAGTATTAAATGAGTTTTACTAATACAGACGAACGAAAATATGTCCAGAGGATAATGACCAAATTATGTTTCTTTCTTTTAGCATGATGCTGTTCGTTACAAATAAACAGTTAATCTTTCACCCTAATAAATTTTTCCGCAGAAATTATGTTTTTACCCTATCGAGGAAGAAAAAGATTTGCTTATTATCTCATGTCAAATTACTCTTGAAACCAGAAAGCTTTTTTTTTTTTTGATATCTGGGAAAACAACTAATGTGTGTGTTGACCTAATTGTAGGAAGAATTCAAAATAGTCGGTGAAACAACAGATAGAATATCATGTAATCGTGAAAGATTCAACTTATGATGAGGGGATCTACTTCTCATAAGGTTTCCTTAATTTGAAGCACTTAACCACCGACAATTTGTCTTCTTTATCATTTTCTCGGAAAGTGATTGTGATTATGTTAAAACACAAAGAAAAACACATATTGGATCGTGAAATGGAATTGAATGCCTGTAGGATAAATTATAAGTATGTTTCTATGGATGGCTTGGCTTTTTGGGATAGAATTCATAATTGATGAAATATTTCAGTAAAGACATCCACATGTACTAACTATCATGCTCTTATCACTTTTATCATGAAAAATTATGGCACCACCCATTTATGGAGCCATGTAAACTACAAATAAAGAAGCAAGCTATAGAAGATGAATGGATGAAAGCTTTTTACACAAACTATATGGTTTGTATATTCATTATTCATCATTACATATATACATGCTTATCGTGCTAATAGCACTCTATTACATGTTAATCAACAAAGATCAAATGAATTAATGCATATAATTTAAACATAATCCTGAACACAAACATACCAAGAAAAACATATACACATGATGATGAAAGTAAGAGAGAAATCAAGGGATAGAGTGCTCACAGATCAAGCAACAAAGATCTCGAAACCCTAATCGAACCCACGTAGATCTGGGGTTTGTTTTGTTGAATCTTTCTTGAATATCAAGAACCAAGACAATATACACTATTCTGGGACTATAGTAGCTACCTGCAGATCAACTTCACTCCAACTTTAGAGGAAGCTCCTAAACCGGACAAGAAAAACAAACAAAAGACAACGAAGAAAAGAGCGGCTCAGTGCAATAATAACACTCCTTCGGGAATTGAGCCCCCAGCTGAACCACCTTTTCCCAAACTCTCACAACCTGTAGAAACTTGTCGGGATCGGATCCAAAGGAAGAGAAAAGCAAAACCCTAAAAGAGGAAAGGCTTTTGATGAAGGATGAGATACTTAAGAGAGAGACAGAGGGAGGAATTGGAGAATGGAATGCTAGTAGGGTTATATAAGAACAAAAGAAAAGAAAACCCTAATCACCAAATATTGTTAATTGTTAATAATATATTTGGAAATACCAAGAGAAGCAAGCTAACTCTCGTTGTCAGAGCTATCACTGTCGGGTGAAGCTAGATTGGTGCACAAGATTTTGGCGGGAACAAGGGTGGCGCAACCCAAGTATGTGTGTTGAAACTGAAAGCTCTCTTCTCTCTACCCGCAACTGATGCAGACTTCTCCAATATCAGTATAAGGGAGAGAAGATATAAACGGAGAGAAAGAAGTAAGTCAGAGGAACTAACGAGGCAGACCAATCAACAAAGCTTAAAAGACTCCAGAAGACCCCAAAATGACCAAAAAATGTTTATTTTATTTGGAAATAAGAAGAAAATAAAAAAAGAGGGTGATGTTGGTGTTGACGTAATGGAACAGCCACCAGCCAAAAGGTGGAAGACGGAAAACAGAGACACAAGGGTATCAATAGTTGCAAAAGTGGAATGGTGGACCCGTGAGAGAGAAGACCCACCATTCCTAGTCCCTTCCATTTTCTTAATTTCTTTCAAGCCTTAACTGTAATAAAATCACAATGATTGTGTTGGATTGGATCTACCCATGGGTTCTACCGTGGAGTGAGAGAGATATGGTCTAATTAAGTGTGTGTGAGATATGGATTCATGTGGTCCGTCACCGCCAATTTGGTGTACACATTGAATTGGCCGTCCATCTTTTCTAATTGCTTTTCTTGTCCTATCTATGTGTAGGTTAAAACAGATTAGGCGAGTTTATCATTACTGCTATAATTCTTAGTTTGGTTAAGATATTGCTTCCATATTCGATTACAAATATTCGATTATAAACTTTTGGGGTGTACACTTGGACCAAAAATATTGCATTGTATTCAACTCATGAGAAATGTTCATGAAAAATGCATGTACATTTTTCTTCCGGTATATTTTTTGCATCAGAAAAACTAAGTGTATATATATATATGTGTGTGTGTGAATGAACTGAATTCTGCCAAAAACCAAGATATCGATGGATAAAACTTGATGTTAATTAATCAACCTGAATATAAAAACATTTTTTTTTTTTGTGGAAATAGATCTCTAATATGCATGATGATAACTGATAAGAAGGGGAAGGAAGCTTAAATTAGAGTCGTTAATCATATGGTATAAGCATAATTGATGTAATTAGTAACATTATAATTGCATCGTAAGATCAATTAACACATACATACGAATTTTTTTTAAGAAATTATCCATTATACTGAAATGTTAAACGCTTTTGAACTAACTAAAGTTGTTTGTAAGGGATGAAGTAGGTATAATCGATCACTTGGTGGCATTGTCTGTCCCTCTAAACAATCATTCAACTTCAATTAATTTGTTAATTAAGCAGATCACAGAGCTACCATTCACTCATTCCCCTACATTACCCTGTGGAAATAAATATTAGATAAACGTATCGGGTTTTGCTCGTGACCGATACGTTTCCATGCCTCCCACACTCAATATGACTCCAAGCCAAAGCTCAGCCTCTTTTTTACGGCAGCTCAACCCCGTTCCGTTCCCCAGCTTCTAAATGGGCCCTTGTAAACCGCCCAATAGGATCGCGAAAATGACCAGCATCCAAATTTTCAGATCATAGGGAGGCCGGCTGCGGAAGGTAGCCGAGCCGTTAGCTTTGGTGGAAAATGGGTCCCGCAGGCAGAGAAAAAAATGATGACTCCCTGGGTCTCTGTACTTGGCGGCTTGCGGTCCGGCGTGGGCTAGCCACTATCATTAAGCTAACAACTTGACTGGGGTTCTCTGCTGCTCGTGGGTCCCACATGGTGGTCATATTGTGGTGGGACCTGATTTTGTGAGTCCCACATCAAACGTGCAACATTTTAATTTTTCCAAACTAGTAATGTCTCACACCAAATTGATTAAAAAAAAAAGTGTCACACTGAAGCCAAACCATACACGTGAAAAAAAATTCAACATTGTTTTTGTTTCTGGCTAAAAGAATCTTATATCAGTTTAACTAACAAACAGTATAATAAATAGGGTCGATTTAGTAACCTCGATTCCAGCGGAAGCTTGCAACGGAGTATGACCAGTTCTATGTTGGTCTTGCGAGCAAACTACGGTTGAAATTTCAACGGGAGCGCTCGGCTATTTCGCAGTCTAGATGATACACATGATCTGTGTAGGACTCGAAACAGGAGGTCGAACCTCTCTTTCTCCCGGTTGAGAGCTCTCTCTCTCTCTCTCTCTTTGTGTGTGTGTTGGTGTTCAACGAGAGGAATGAGCAAAACTCCTTATATAAGCCGCTAACAGGCCTAATGGGCCCAACCAGCCCATTTCATCCCTAACTCAATTGGACTTGTCAATTGGCCTCGATTCACGTCCCGGTTCACACCTTGACTAACCGAGTTTAATTATCCTCAATTGTGCTTTCCAATTGGTCTCGGTCCAAGGTCTCAGTTCACACCTCGACCGACTGAGTTCGGTTCACCCGTCATGGGTGGACCGCATTTTTCAACATCTCTCACTCGCACATGACAGTACCTTAACTCATCATGTATCATGATAGAACTAATATCAATCATGATGAAGATCTCGTGTCATACATGCAAATAGACCGCGTGATCAGCATACGATGAGAGCGTAATTATTATACACCTGTTAGGGTTATATAACAGCTCTTAACACAATCCTGTTAGAAGACGTCTCTTGAAGACCAGCTCCATTCAGCCAAAGTGTATGCAATAACAGAAAATTTTTTTGAAAACATATGTCTTCCCCTAGTTCGTAACCACACAATCGTTGCTTTCGGACTACTCGATCTCACGAAAGCTTTACTCATAGTTCACACGTCATGTGCCACGCTACATGAGAGTCGACTAAGAAAACTTTTGAGACTAGTGCGAATGCGTCTAGAAACAAAATTTTCCTCTTACACCAGATAATCCACATAGCTAAGTTTACTTTCCCAGCTTGACACGCCTGGTCGAATCAATCATGATCATTAACGGCAAGTTAGAGTAGACAAACTTAACTACATGTTTTGAATGTGTTAAGGGTTCTAATGGTAGGTACTACCGAAAATCACATGTTCACGGCAGGGTCTCACATTAGGAAAAGTGAGATCGTTTATCAATCTTTTCTATCCTTATGGTCGTGTATATAATACAGATGGTATGATCATATGTTGTGGTGTTCTTTCCTTCCCTTGGACGTGCGCATGTTTATACAACATTATAAACACCACACAGAAGCTTCGGTTACGATGCATTTCACTATCTAACCTTAATCCACACTTGACAGGATTGCTTCTGGTTTTAAGACAAAATATGCTAAAAGTCTCTTAATTTTAGCATTTGATCATTTAATGATCAGCATAGGAATTCATCTTATGACGTATGACTCTTTACATACGATTTTTTCTTGCCATTTTACAATGAACTCACGACTGTAAAATGCAAGACGGCCTCTTGATTATGAACGTACTCAAGATCTCTCTCTACGTTCAAAACCAGCCTCATCTTAGTTCTTCCCCTAACGGATTAGGAAAACTAAGGTAAACACCCGTGTGAGTGAGTTACTTCTCTGTCCAACATGCTTTCACACGTAACGCTACAAAAAATGTCAACTCTCAACATTTGCGCTCGTGTATTGTCCACAATGATCTTATTAAAGATCATGTTTTAAGAGATTACACACTTCATGTGCCATACAGGTCTTAAGGAACTTATTTCTTATAGGATTTTATTAACGGATCTTACGATCTCGTCTCGCATGGACTTACATTCTAAATTCACTTCAACTTGTACTCAAATTTACTTGACCTTGTGCAACCAAGTCCTTTACTAAATGATACTTGATCTCGACTTGCTGCAATCAAGGTTGACTGTCACTAAAAACTATCATAGGTTCTTTAGGTGGTTAGTGCTAAGTGGATCATTTCACTTAATAGCCAACCTTCTTATTGTACTGCAGATTACGAAACTATAGTCTCAGCTTCTTTTTCCATACTTATATGTGTTTCTCACTATTACGTTTAGTGGTCTTTCATCCAAGTAAGAACATATAACCAAACATGGACGTCCCTATAGTCCATATCATTACGTGAAGTTGCAATTGTGTCTTATTTTATCGCAAGGTCTCACGATAACACAGTGTTTTGTAATGCCTCTAACGCATTCAAGTATCTCGCTCATTGCTTTCCAACACCCTTTTGATATGAGATTTATGTTTGCTAGCTAACTTGACAACTTAACAAACTCTAGGCATTTCACACACCTAGACATTTAATATAAGACATAATCTTGTAATCAACACATGTACTCTATATTACAAAAGACATTCACATGACATTCATACAAAGAATGTTCCTTACACATTCTTCTTTTTATATAGTTCGTGGACACACGCTCTTACTAAGAGACTTGCTCTTAGTCACAAGATATCTATAGGTTATGCATTTTTGCAACTTAAATCATTCAAGTACTTTGTTGATCTATCTTACATGAAGAGGAACAACAATCCACTGAAATGATCTCTTGAAGCTCGACTCCAAGGTCAACCCATATCATATATCTCAAAGTTGGACCACGACCAATCATTAGTGTCATTCAAATACGTTAGACCATTTCTAGCTACAAGTATGATATCCACACAATTTAGAATGACAAGATTCACTTTGAAACACATGGTTTTATCATAACTTATACGAAGATATCATTCTCTCAAAAAATGTCTAAGGTCATACTTTGGACAATGAAACCATTGATTCAAACCCCATAGATTTCATTTATAAATTCGCTATTGATAATTGGACGATGAAACTATTAGTTTAAACTTTATAGGTTTCTACTCTAGATTCTCTATTGAGAAAATGAGTCTCTACATCCGTTGATGTAGGTCGAGATATAGACTAGCCTAAATGCCAAAGTCTATTAGGTAGAGGTAAATCTTTCAACAAGGTGGACTTACCAATCTTGTTGTGTAAATCTCCTTTAGCGATTATCAATGTCTTACTCGATTTATCGCTTATGTATCCACTTACTCCAATAGATTTTCACTCGCTGGGTAGATTAACCAGTTCTTAAAAGTTGAATCCCTCAAAGACTTATCATTGCATCACTTTTAGAGAAAGAGATTACAATTACTTGGATTGATCTCTTGAGATTTTAAAACCCAATCATAGATTACCAAGTTGATACATCCCTTTTAGAGAAAGAGAAAATAATCGGTTGGATCGATATATTGAGATTTTAATACCCAAGGTTGTACTTCACATCACATTACCCAACTTTATTTCTTATCATTTTTCCTCACTCTCCTCAAGAATTCTTCCACTCGGATGGAGTGATCCTGAGGGTCTTAGTTCCTGAATCTTAAAGTAATAAAAGATTTCACTTTTCTAAGCCCAGTAAAGAAATCTATTCCCAAGAAATGAGACTTTGTATAACTCGTTACTATGCCAATTTCTCATTATTCCACGACAATTGTATCATTTTGACACAGTAAGGTGTCTAAAATCTTACGCTCTTAGTCTTTCCAACTAAGGTATCGTGTATAATGGTGATATATCTCTTGGTTCCAAATGGTTTAGGTCATACAATAGACCAATCCATAACCCAGGAGATATATAAGTAACGAACTTAGAGGTCTAGAAATAAATAATTAATGTTATTTCTCTTTCATCACATAAAGCTTTGGACTCATCTTGTAGATGTCTAGACCTTAGTCGATCTACAAAATTTTATTTGTTTCCCATATTCATTTTCAAGAAGTAAGAACAATCAAGTAGCACAAACTAACTAGACCATTATTACTTATGAAGAATCAAATGGATATGACTGCATCTTCCACAATCATATATACGAATGTGATGAAGTAGTAGGCATTAGCCTTGCCCTCTTATTCTTTTGACGTCAAACATAAAAAAATGGATTAATAGCAATGGAAATTTAGCTCAAAGTGCCTTTTGAAACGATTTCTTTTCTAGTA